>JAAAWM010009526.1:0-24646 GCA_036873465.1 Thinopyrum obtusiflorum | reverse complement strand
AGAATATGGGCTCCAAAAAAAATCCTTAAGAATTAGCAAATGGGCTGTAAATTATTAGAAATAATGGCAGATGGGTTGTATGCTGTTTTTCACAGATTTGAGGCTGACTTGTGCGCCTACTATAGGTTGACACGTACGCTTTCCTAAAAAAAGGTTGACGCGCACGCAAGGCCATGTCAACTTAGTCAACACATGAGAGCAGTGACCTGTTGGATGTCCAACCAACGACCGTCGTGCTTCTTCAATCTCTGCTCTTCTTGCTCCAGCCGGTCAAACCAGCGCCGGCGGGATTGCCTGCTCCCTCCTCCCGTGGCCGGCTGTGCTGTCGCGCAGGCCGCACCGCCCCACTCTACTCCATCGCTAGCCAGGCCATTCCTCTACTCACCCACACCTCCTATTATTTTCCAGTGACGGCAGCCGAACCAGTAAACCCTCATACTCCCCATCGCGTGGGCAACAACTGTCGAGTCTTCCCCGGCTCCGGGTCGTTCCCTTCCTAGGCCTCGCCGTCATCCACCGCCCTGGTGCTCTCAGCGCGGCATGGTCTACATGGTCAATGAACGACATCCATCGGAAGAGGACTGTACATGGAGAGGCTGACAGCTGGGGCCACGGCCGCACGCAAGGAAGTGCCTCCTTATTACGTGCCAAATAATGATTCCTCCACCTGATAGCAGGGACCCACCAGAAGGGCCTCTGTATTTCGTGAAAAAAACGTTCCCTCCGCTGATAGCTCGGACCCACCAGCTATATCTTCACATAGAAGGAAGTGCCTTCTTATTACGCACAAAAAATGAATACCTCCCTTGCTATCCGGGACCCACCATGTTGGAGGCTGACTTGTGGGCCTACTAAGTTGACACGGACGGAGGGCTTTGTCAACTTAGTTAATATGAATGATTCTAGCTCCAGTGACCGTACAATGTCCATCCAACAGCCGCAGTGCTTCTTCAACCTCTGGTCTTCTTGCTCCAGCTGTCCAAACAAGCGCCGGTCGTGCTGCCTGCTTCTGCCTCTCGTGGCCGGCTCTGTTGCCGCGCAAGCCTCACCGCCCCACCCTACTCCCATCGCTGGCATGGCAATCCCTGTACTCACCTAGACCTATTGTTATTCTCCGGGGATGGCAGCCTCACACTGCAGCCCAACCAGTAAACCCTCATACGCCCCTCCGCGTGGGAAACAACTGCGCAGTCTTCCCTGGCTCCGGGTCATTCCCTTCCTACCCCCCCCCCCCCCCCCCCCCCCCCCCCCCCCCCCCCCCCCCCCCCCCCCCCCCCCCCCCCCCCCCCCCCCCCCCCCCCCCCCCCCCCCCCCCCCCCCCCCCCCCCCCCCCCCCCCCCCCCCCCCCCCCCCCCCCCCCCCCCCCCCCCCCCCCCCCCCCCCCCCCCCCCCCCCCCCCCCCCCCCCCCCCCCCCCCCCCCCCCCCCCCCCCCCCCCCCCCCCCCCCCCCCCCCCCCCCCCCCCCCCCCCCCCCCCCCCCCCCCCCCCCCCCCCCCCCCCCCCCCCCCCCCCCCCCCCCCCCCCCCCCCCCCCCCCCCCCCCCCCCCCCCCCCCCCCCCCCCCCCCCCCCCCCCCCCCCCCCCCCCCCCCCCCCCCCCCCCCCCCCCCCCCCCCCCCCCCCCCCCCCCCCCCCCCCCCCCCCCCCCCCCCCCCCCCCCCCCCCCCCCCCCCCCCCCCCCCCCCCCCCCCCCCCCCCCCCCCCCCCCCCCCCCCCCCCCCCCCCCCCCCCCCCCCCCCCCCCCCCCCCCCCCCCCCCCCCCCCCCCCCCCCCCCCCCCCCCCCCCCCCCCCCCCCCCCCCCCCCCCCCCCCCCCCCCCCCCCCCCCCCCCCCCCCCCCCCCCCCCCCCCCCCCCCCCCCCCCCCCCCCCCCCCCCCCCCCCCCCCCCCCCCCCCCCCCCCCCCCCCCCCCCCCCCCCCCCCCCCCCCCCCCCCCCCCCCCCCCCCCCCCCCCCCCCCCCCCCCCCCCCCCCCCCCCCCCCCCCCCCCCCCCCCCCCCCCCCCCCCCCCCCCCCCCCCCCCCCCCCCCCCCCCCCCCCCCCCCCCCCCCCCCCCCCCCCCCCCCCCCCCCCCCCCCCCCCCCCCCCCCCCCCCCCCCCCCCCCCCCCCCCCCCCCCCCCCCCCCCCCCCCCCCCCCCCCCCCCCCCCCCCCCCCCCCCCCCCCCCCCCCCCCCCCCCCCCCCCCCCCCCCCCCCCCCCCCCCCCCCCCCCCCCCCCCCCCCCCCCCCCCCCCCCCCCCCCCCCCCCCCCCCCCCCCCCCCCCCCCCCCCCCCCCCCCCCCCCCCCCCCCCCCCCCCCCCCCCCCCCCCCCCCCCCCCCCCCCCCCCCCCCCCCCTGAACAGGACCCCATGGAGGGCTGGTTGAACAGTAGCCAATGGAGGCTGAATGAATATGAGCCCGTGGATGAACAGTAGCTGGTGGAGGCAGGAGTAAGACGCCGTGGATGAACAGTCGTAGGTGGAGGCTGGAGGAGGTCGACGGTGGTTGAACAGTAGCCTGTGGAGGCTGGAGCGAGGCAGTAGACGGTGGATGAACAGTAGCCCATGGAGTCCCATTTTGCGGTACGCCACCACTACTAGAATCGGCAGATTTGCCGTCTGCCCACTCTTTGCCGTCCGCTAGCGGATGACAAAGGTAGGCTTTGCCATCAGCCACCAGAAAGCGGACGGCAAAGAGGCAGCAGACGACAAAGCAGGTGTTTGCCATCATTCTTCTCTTTGCCGTCTGCTAGCTGTCGGCACAGAAGCTTTGCCATCTGCTAGCAGACGGCAAAGAGGGTGGGTGGCAGACTAACGAGAATGACCTAACGGCCACTTTCTTTGCCGTCTGCTAGCGGACGGCAAAGCTTCTTTGCCGTCCGCCAGCAGACGGCAAAGAAAGTGACCGTTTTAATGGCCGTTTCCCCCCAGCCCCACCCCACTAGGTAGGCTCTTTGCCCCCCCCCCCCCCCCCCCCCCCCCCCCCCCCCCCCCCCCCCCCCCCCCCCCCCCCCCCCCCCCCCCCCCCCCCCCCCCCCCCCCCCCCCCCCCCCCCCCCCCCCCCCCCCCCCCCCCCCCCCCCCCCCCCCCCCCCCCCCCCCCCCCCCCCCCCCCCCCCCCCCCCCCCCCCCCCCCCCCCCCCCCCCCCCCCCCCCCCCCCCCCCCCCCCCCCCCCCCCCCCCCCCCCCCCCCCCCCCCCCCCCCCCCCCCCCCCCCATTAATAGGTTTAGGTTAGTGGTAGGATTAGGTTAGTGCTAGGTTTAGGTTTAGATAATTAGAAGAAGAAGAAAGTTGAAAAAAAGAAGAATAAGTAGAAGAAGAGGAAAAAGGAAAAAAGGAAGAGGGTCGTGAATCGCCGGTCGCTGAGGGGATAGATGGTGGAGCCAGTTGGTCCCGCCGGTCCCGAAGCCGTCGCCCATGCCGAGAATCCCCCGGTCCGAGTGCTGACCCATCGACCGTGCGTCGCCATACCAGAGGGCGCCCGGGGATGAGCGGGTTAGGGGGTTCCTCGACGTCGATGGAACCCTAAATAGCAAGTATCATCGGTGCGAGATACATGTGGCCGTAGGTGTCGAACACTACATCCACATCCCACAAGTGACGCTGGCGTCCGTCATCCTGTAGCAACAATTGACGGGGTCGATGGCGGTCGAACACCTTTGCAAATTTGTCTTGCAGCCTCTGCGATGGCGATTAAAAGCCAAGTGTTGAAACTTGAAACACCCAAACTGACTCAAGTCGGTTTGGTTATTTGAAGTTTCAAAACTTGGCTTTAATCCTCATCGCAGAGGCTACCAGATAAATTTGCCAAGGTGTTCGACCGTCATCGGCCCCCAGAACAATTGCTGTGCGCGGGACGCTAGGCGCCGGCATCACTTGTGGGATGTGGATCTAGTGTTCAATGCCGAGCGCCACATGTATCTCGCACCGATGATACTTGCTATTTAGGGTTCCATCGACGCCGAGGAACCCCCTAACCCACTCGTCCTGTTGTAAATATTTAGTTAGGTTGACGGAAAAAACAATATTGCTATGTTACTCATCTTTCGATTGAAATGTGCAATTTTTTCGTCGCTGTGAGGGTCTAGTGTTCGACGAGCTCCGCCCCTGCGTTCGTGGGTGAGCACAAATGACATCTCCTCCTCCCCCCTTCATTTCCTCTATTCCGGTCTTCTTGCTGATGAAACGTGCTAGCTATAGGTGTCTTCAATCATCAGTATGCGTGACCACTATGCGTCTCCCGTTCGAAAGGGTTACATCTATACATATGCATGCATTTGCATATTTATAACCGTGATTCTTTTGAATTGTCCAATGTTATCCATGGACAGCCTGAGTATGTGTTGATTGGGTTCATTTTCCCATATGCTCTGCTCCGGATCCGATGCAGAATTTCGTCAGTGCCTCCCTATTGTTCTCCGGGTACACATCCTCTCTGCTTATAGCCGAGATGTGTATCAGGAGAATAGCGGGGAGGTGCTGCCGAAATTTTGCGTCCGATCCGGAGCAGAGCATGGGAAAACGAACCCAATCTACACATACTCGGGTGGGATTAGGACCTATCTTTACCTATTAGCGTCTAGGTTGCATGGACGTAATAAAAGTGACAAACCCCATTAACTGATGAATATATACATGCTGATTTATATATATATTTCTTATGTGTCCAGTAGCTAGGCAAGATGAGTGATCGTGCATGGATGTACACCGCTCACACTAGTCAGAAAGACATGACCATTGAATGGTTAACAAAAACCAAGGGATTTCCGAGAGCCACATTTGTAAATGGCCAGAGGACAACCTGGTGCCCCTGTGCCGGGTGCAACAATTGGCACAAGAGGACAGAGGATGAAATGGGAAAACACCTGTGGAAGAGGGGTTTTACGCCAGGTTATACAGTGTGGACATTTCGTGGCGAGTCTGCCCAACATGCCAGAGCTGAGGTGCTTCATCGTTGCACCGACAAGCATGGTACCAGGATGGAAGACATGGTGCAAGACTTTCATGATGCTCGGGACTCGGACGATGAGATGGAGGAATCTGCAAAGGCCTTCAATGAAATGTTGGAGTCTTCAAAACATCCTCTCCACGAGCACTCTGAGCTTTGTCAGCTGGATGCCATCTCACAAATAATGGCTCTGAAGGCTCAATTCAACTTGGGCAGAGAATGCTATGACGCGATGATGACAGTATTTGTACGTTTTTTACCCAAAGGCCATGTACTACCTACAAACCTGTACAAGTTAGACAAAATCCTCCGTGCTCTTAAGATGCCCTATGAGAAGACACATGCCTGTGAGAAAGGATGTGCCTTATTTAGGCTTCAGTATGCGGACTTGAACTATTGTCCCATTTGCAAGTCATCCAGGTATGTTGTGGTAGACAACAGTATGGGTGAGAAGACGCAGACCAAAATCCCCATTAATGTTCTTCAATATATGCCAATCATACCAAGACTTCAGCGTCTTTTCATGGTCGAAGATACGGCCAGACAGATGACATGGCACAAAACGGGCAAAAGAACCCAACTAGATGCAGATGGGAAGCTGATGATGGTGCACACATCGGACGACGAAGCATGGAAGCGCTTTGATGCATTACATGATTACAAAGCGGCAGATCCGAGGCATCCTCGAGTCGCCATTAGCACGGATGGGTTCAGTGTGTTTGGTCTAACGGCAGCCCAATACAGTTGTTGGCCTGTACTTGTCTTTCCACTCAATCTCCCCCCGGATAGATTATGCAAAGAAAGAACATTTTCCTGACGTTGATAATTCCAAGGCCCAACTATCTAGGGAAGAATATGAATGTGTACATGCAGCTACTGAAGGATGAATTGCAAGAAGCCTGGGATAATAGGTTCAAGACATATGACGCCTTTAGCAAACGGAACTTCATAATGCGTGTTTGGTACATGTACTCGACGCATGACTTGCCGGCGTATGCGCTATTCGTTGGCTGGTGTGTGCATGGAAGGTTCCCGTGCCCCACATGGTGCAAACCCACCAAACGTCGTAGTCTTCAAATGTTATTGGTTCCAGCCGAAGGAGATTAGAAGGACTCATGAACATATAGGGCTAGTGGAAATCAAACAAAGCACCCATTTGGATGTTCTCGATGTCTATATTGTGGCTCAACAGACAACCCAAGTTTTCTATCTACCGTGGGCTTGTTAAAGTGATCCAAATCTCAATGGTTGGGATGTCGTTTATGAAGTGCCACCACGTGTTAGACCACCTCCCCCCAATGAAGAGGATTCTGAACCTCACATTAACCCAGACACATATGAACAAGAATTCTTCCAAGAAACACGTCTTTCCAAAAAACGTTTCAAGAACCGCTCTACTTCACCCCAGAACATTGAAGTAGACAGCGACCGTGAACCCGACTTCACCCCTGAGCCGGAACAAGAAGAGCCTGAACTAGAAGAGGTTACTGCTGCGGATGACCTGTCAATGCTTGACCGATTACGTAAAGGTGTCCTTCCACATGATGATGCATTTATTAATGATGATGATGAGCACGTCATTACTGATAGTGATGATGATGATGCATTTATTGATCC
Organism: Thinopyrum obtusiflorum; assembly: GCA_036873465.1. Classification (NCBI taxonomy): domain Eukaryota; kingdom Viridiplantae; phylum Streptophyta; class Magnoliopsida; order Poales; family Poaceae; genus Thinopyrum; species Thinopyrum obtusiflorum. The sequence continues at coordinate 18,106 of JAAAWM010009526.1, read as the reverse complement.
CGGAGCATTTATTGAACACGACGATCCAGATTATTATTAGGTATTCAATTTTTTATGTTGTACTTGATTTATATAGTTACTTGTATGACTGTATGATTTATATAGTTACTTGTATAATTTTCTTACTTTGTATGATTGTTTCTTATACATAGTGCCATGGTCTTGATGTCCGTCCCCGTCGGCTCTCGCCCGCTTTATGATTCGGATGTGGTAAATTCTCTTTTATAACTATTTGTTGCATTTCGCATTTATGACAATTATGGCCATCAAGTTGACATAGAGATATTTTAATCTTGGAGGTATGTGAACCGGAATTTGAAACCACCCTCTTGTCGAGAAGTTAAATTTAGTTGAAAAATAAAATGAGTATTTGAAAGAAAAAATTAAAAGAATTGAAGAAGAGAAGATGACATTGGAGTTGTATGTTGCCGATGTCGTTGATGATCACAAGATGAAGATGAATGCAATGCGCTTGAAGATGGATGCAATGCGCCTGAAGCTTAAGAAGATTAGAAAATATTCCATTGATAATGAGGCTTGGTATCATTATGCCGTTGGATCAATTGTTACCTTAGTTGCGATCTTCATCGCATTTGTTGTGATGAGGGTAAGTTTTCTCTAGTGTTTTGCTTAACAAATGCATACTTAGCTTATTTTCCTCCTAAATGGCATAATTACCTAAGTTAGATAAAAATGAGCTATACTTACGTAAGTTGGCTCAAAAATGGCATCATCACCTAGGTTACGACAAAAAGGACCTATACTTACCTTATTTTTCTTCAAATTGACATAATAAGCTTAGTTGACCTATACTTTACCTAAGATAGCTATAAAATGACCTATACTTAGCATTTTTCCTCCTAAATGACTTAATATGCTTAGTTAGCTAAAAAAATGGCATAACTACCTCGGATAGCTCAATAATGATCTATACTTAGCTTACCTAGTTCATTTATGACATAATTAGCTTACTTAGGTCAAAAATGGCATAACTACCTAGGTTAGCTAAAAAATGACATATACTTAGCTTCTTCAGTTCATTTATGACATACTTAGTATACTTAGGTAAAAAATGGCATGATAATCTTTATTACCTCCAAAATGACATAGACTTAGCTTATTTTCCACGAAAATGACATAATAACCTTACTAAGCTCCAAAATGACCTATTTACCTAGCTTAGCTCTAAAATGACCTACACTTAGCATTTTTACCTAGCTTAGCTAAAAAATGGCATTTTTACCTACCTTAGTTAGAAGAAGAATAAGATAAAGAAGAGGAGAGGAGAAAAAGAAAGAGAAGAAAAATTCTTCTTCTTCTTCTTCTTCTTCTTCTTCTTCTAGCTAGTCTTCTTCTTCTAGTCTTCTTCTTCTAGTCTTCTTCTTCTAACTTTCTTCTTTCCCAATTTGTAGATTTGCTTTGGATGAGGAAGCTTGCGTTGATGGAGTCTACTCTTCTCCTTGTGCTTCCTTTTCATTTTGATTTCGTAGGATGAACAATGTGAAACTTGCTACCTATATATGTATGTATGGATGAAACCATTGTATGCTTGTTGTTGGATATGTTGGCTAGCTATATATGTTGCATATGGACTTTTGATTTGGTATGTATATGTGTTGGATGATCATATCCATATGGCAGGGATATGATTTGGTATGTATATGTGTTGTTATGCTTGTTGAAAGTATTTTCAAATGTTTGTATATATATATCTGTGAAATTCTGTGAAATTGAACGAATTTAAGAAAAAAACAGAAAAAACAGGGGCTGTACAGGCTCTTTGCCCTCTGCTGGCAGACGGCAAAGAGCTTTGCCATCAACCAGTAGACGGCAAAGCTGCCACATGGCAGCTACCTGTGCAACCTGGGGTGCACTTGGTAGGCCTATTTGGCAGCTTTGTCGTCTGCTGGCAGACGGCAAAGACCTTGGCATCTTTGCCGTCTGCCAGCAGACGGCTTATCTTGCCACGTCGCAGCTACCTGGGGGGCATTTGGGCTGGCATATTTGTGCACTTTGCCGTCCGCTGGCAGACGGCAAAGATGCAAAGCTCTTTGTCATCTGCCAGCAGATGGCAAAGCATGCCATTAACCCCTTAACGACCCTAAGCTGCCACGTGTGTCGTCCAGGTCCTTTGTCGTCTACTCGCGGACGACAAAGACCATTTCATCTTTGCCGTCCGCCAGCAGACGGCAAAGTGCCCTTTGCCATAGCTTATTCAGCCGGACCTGTTGCCGTCTGCTGGCTGACGGCAAATGCCTTTGCCGTCTGCCAGGCATGCATTTGCCGTCAGCCATGGCAGACGACAAAGTGCCCGATTCCTGTAGTGCACACCCCTCCCGATGAACAGGACCCCGTTTCGACCGTAGGAGGTCGAAGAGAAGTCCGTTTCATCCGTTTTGCGGTACGCCACACCCCTCCCGATCAACAGGACCCCGTTTCAACCATAGGAGGTCGAAGAGAAGCCCGTTTCCTCCGTTTTGCGGTACGCCATACCCCTCCTGATGAACAGGATCCCGTTTCGAACGTAGGCGGTCGAACAGAAGGCCGTTTCCTCCGTTCTGTAGTACATCAGGCCTCGTTTTGGCTGTTCCATCCAATCCGGTTGGCTCCTGATGAAGAGGGCGCATTTTGTTGCCTCCCGATGAACACGATGCAGTTTCTCTGTTCCGACCCAGCCGGCTGGCTACCGATGAACAGGACGCCGTCACTGCTCTCCACTGTCTCTCCACGTACACGAACCCTGGCCGTACGTATGCGCGAGTAGGCGTTCGAGACCCCGCCCGTATGTACGCACGTGGCCATATATACTTTCTTGCACCCTGGCTGTACGTACGTGTACACGATATAGACGGGGCTGCGTGACATGCTACGTCCCCGCCTCTACTACAACATGTGCCCTTCCTTACTCGGCCACGGTTCATCGATGCAGCCTGCAGACAGACCGATCGACCAGTATGTACGTACACGTTCGCGACCAGACAAACAACCCTACGTACGGTTCGACCGGGTGGGTCCCAGGTGTAAGGGAGGTAAGGAGGCACTTCCTTGCATGCGAAGATATAGCTGGTGGGTCCCACCTGTTAGGGGGAGAATCATATTTTTTGCCCGTAATATGGATGCACTTCCTTGTGTGCGAAGATGTAGCTGGTGGGTCCCAGCAGTTAGGGGGGAATGTTTTTTTCGTGAAATATGGTGGCCCATCCGGTGGGTCCCTGCTGTCAGGTGGATGAATCATTATTTTGTGCGTAATAAGGAGGCATTTTCTTGTTGCGGCCGTGGACCCATCTGTCAGCCTGTCCACGTATAGTACTCTTCCGATGGAATTCGTTCCTTGACCACATTGACCACGCCGCGCCGAGAGCACCAAGGCGGTGGATGACGGCAAGGCATAGGAAGTGGAAGACATGGAGCTGGGGAAGACGCGGCAGTGGATGCCCACGCGGAGAGGAGTATGGGGGTTGACTGGTTCGGTTGCGGTGTGAGGCTGTCGTTGCCGCAGAATAACAGGGGTTGTGGGTGAGTAGAGGGATGGCCTGGCCAGAGGTTGGAGTAGGGTGGGGCGGTCAGGCCTGCGCAGCAGCAGAGCCAGCCACAGGTGGCAGGAGTAGGCGGCACGACCGGCGCTGGTTTGGGCGGCTGGAGCAAGAAGACCAGAGGTTGAAGAAGCACTACGGCCATTGGATGGACATCGTACGGTCATTAGTGCTAGAATCGTTCATATTGACTAAGTTGACAAGCCCTCTGTGTGCATCAACTTAGTAGGCCCACAAGTCAGCCTCCCACTATGGTGGGTCCCAGCTAGCAGGGGGAGTATTCATTTTTTTGTGCATAATAAGGAGCCACTTCCTTGTGTGCGAAGATATAGCTGGTGGGTCCGAGCTATCAGCGGGGGAATTTTTTTTCGTGAAATACAGAGGCCCTTCCGGTGGGTCCCAGCTGTCAGGTGGAGGAATCATTATTTTGCGCGTAATAAGGAGGCATTTCCTTGCGTGCGGCCGTGGACTCAGCTGTCAGCCTCTCCACGTACAGTCCACTTCCGATGGATGTCGTTCGTTGACCACGTTGACCACGCCGCGCCGAGAGCACCAGGGCGGTGGACGACGGCGAGGCCTAGGAAGGGAACGACACGGAGCCAGGGAAGACTCGACAATTGTTTCCCACACGGAGGGGAGTACAAGGGTTTACCGGTTCGTCTACCGTCGCCGGAGAATAACAGCAGGTGTGGGTGAGTAGAGGGATGGCCAGGCCAGCAATGGAAGTAGGGTGGGGCGGTGAGGCCTGCGTGGCAGCGCAACCGGCCACAGGAGGAGGGAGCAGGCAGTCCCGCCGGCACTTGTTTGAGTGGCTGAAGCAGGAAGAGCAGATATTGAAGAAGCGCGACGGCCGTTGGATGGACATCCAACAGTCACTGCTCTCGTGCGTTGGCTAAGTTGACACGGCGTAGCATGTGCGTCAACCTTTTTTTTGGAAATCGTACACGTCAACCTATAGTAGGCGCACAAGTCAGCCTCAAATCTGTGGAAAACAACATACAACCCATCTGCCATTATTTCTAATAATTTACAGCCCATTTGCTAATTCTTAAGGTTTTTTTGGAGCCCATATTCTTCTTGTTAGCATTACAGCCCATATTGTGGGTACGGTTAAAAAATTATAGGAAATTTTGCATATTTCGGTGCGGTCCGAACTGTTTTTAATCCCAAAATTTTGAGTCACATTCAAACTAATTTTAAAAATAAATTTATATCAATACAAAATCCAAATAATTGTCCACGATAAAAATCAATGGAATTTAAAATCTTGAAATGAAAAAATGAAATTTGAAACTAATTGCCGGTTCGATGTGTTTTAAAAATGTACAGCCCATTTCTCATTACTGATAGCCCATTTTCTGGGCAAGCCGAATGAAGCTCTCCTCATCTTGAAAGATTTGCAGCCCAGCAGGGCTGACAAAGCAAGTACGCCTCGGTTGGGTATTCTGCAAAAGAACAAAAAAAACTGGGCTAGCCATTTTCAGAAAGAAAAAAAAACTACTGGGCTGGTCTTGTGGTAAACATAAAAGAAAAGGCTGGCTAGACAGGCCAGATTGCCCTCCACAGCCCAGTTGACACCCTGCTTCCATCTCAAAAACAAAAATAACTGGGCGAGCTGCTGGGTCCTTGGTGTCAGCCGCTCGTTGTGCAATTCTCTCGTTTATTGACTACGTTGACTATGGCATGGGACCCTGTCGGATTTTGGGTTCCAGCAAAACCCTTGAGGTTCGAACACTGGGGTGCGCACGAAGATTTTCCCCTACCAAATCACACCCTCAGCCTCACCACGATCTCAAAGCCTAGCTCGACGAACCCGCAACACAAGAGACACGAGATTTATACTGGTTCGGGCCACCGTTGTGGTGTAATACCCTACTTCAGTGTGGTGTGGTGGATTGCCTCTTGGGCTGAGGATGAACAGTACAAGGGGAAGAACAGCCTCCTGAGGAGAGGTGTTCTTGTGCTTGGTGGGTGTGAGGATGGAATGGATCCAGTCCAAGATGAGTTTGTGTGGGTGAGGATGATCTGAATCAGTTGCCTCCTACGGTGGTGGCTAGTCCTATTTATAGAGGCCAGGTCCTCTTCCCAAATATTGAGCAGGAAGGGATCCCACAATGGCCAATTTGAAGGGGGACAGCTAGTACAAGCTATCCTGACTAAAGGTGGTCTTCGCCTGCCAAAGGCTCTGGTGGTGACGCCGTCTTGGGCTCCACGGTGACCTCCGTCCTGCCATCCTGCTGGTCTTGGTCTCATTGCACCGATATGGAAACCTTTGCCTGATGCCTCGGTACTCATCGCCTGTGCTTGCCTCCTTAGCACCAAAGAGGAAACGAGGACATTGTGCATGCTGGCGCCCGCCTGGCGCCCGCCTGGTCTTGGTCGTCATGTCTTACGTCATTGGAACCTCGCGAGCTTCGCCTCGCCTTGATCTCTCCGCCCCTCACGAGCCAGCCTGGTGAGGCTGCCCCCGAGGAGTTCTTGTGTCGTCTGCCTCACGAGGCTTGGCCCCTCGCGAGGGTCTTGAGCGTTTGTTGGTGAAGACGGGCTGCACTGGGCCGCGAGTGGAGCCACGCCGTGGGCCGCAGGCAGGCAAGTCTGGGGACCCCCGTTCCCAGAACGCCGACAGTAGCCCCCAGGCCCAAGGCACGCTCGGACTTGGCTTCGAGGCGAAGCCAAAGGGCAAGTGCGGAGTGCCGCGGGCCCCAACAACCTGCGGCCTTGGTCGACGCATGGTGATTGATTGGACGTGGGTGTTCTCCGCTTCCCCACGCTGCCTCGGCAACTGCCCGTCTGACAAAAGGCTGGCGCAGGCAACGCTTGCCTTCATTGCTTCCTTTCGCCTTGCTCCAGATCCCTTTCTCGCCCCCTGCTTCCGAAATCTCCAGATCTACCTCAATCCCCTTCTGAGCTTTCGACCAATGGTGCCTTGCAAGGTCAAGCCCGCTTCATCGCCGGCTTGGTACGAGCCAGCTCTGGACGCGCCCAACGTCTCAGAGAAGAACCTCGCCGCCACGCGCCTGCTGATGGCGGGGAAGAGCAACGAGAGGGGGAAGACCGAGTTCCGGGCCGGCTCCACCGAGCCGGAGGCCTCGAACAGCACCTTCTACCCCTTCTTTATGAGCAGCATCATCGCAGGCCTGGTTCCCCCTTTCTCTGACTTCTTCTACGCCATCCTCTGCCATTACGGGTTGCAGGCCCTTCACCTCTATCCCAACTCCATCCTTCTCTTGTCGATCTTCGCCTTCTACTGTGAGGCGTATCTCGGCGTGATGCCGTCCGTGGCTCTGCGACGCCACTTCTTCTTCCTCCACATCAATGAGGGTCGTACCTTCGGGTGCGCCAACTTCATCGTGGCCGGCAAGGCCAACGCGATCTCGAAGGCTGGGAAGAAGGCGGACAGCTTCAGGAGCAAGTGGGTCATGATGGACGCCAAGTGCGTCCACCCATGCCCCCCCCCCCCCCCCCCCCCCCCCCCCCCCCCCCCCCCCCCCCCCCCCCCCCCCCCCCCCCCCCCCCCCCCCCCCCCCCCCCCCCCCCCCCCCCCCCCCCCCCCCCCCCCCCCCCCCCCCCCCCCCCCCCCCCCCCCCCCCCCCCCCCCCCCCCCCCCCCCCCCCCCCCCCCCCCCCCCCCCCCCCCCCCCCCCCCCCCCCCCCCCCCCCCCCCCCCCCCCCCCCCCCCCCCCCCCCCCCCCCCCCCCCCCCCCCCCCCCCCCCCCCCCCCCCCCCCCCCCCCCCCCCCCCCCCCCCCCCCCCCCCCCCCCCCCCCCCCCCCCCCCCCCCCCCCCCCCCCCCCCCCCCCCCCCCCCCCCCCCCCCCCCCCCCCCCCCCCCCCCCCCCCCCCCCCCCCCCCCCCCCCCCCCCCCCCCCCCCCCCCCCCCCCCCCCCCCCCCCCCCCCCCCCCCCCCCCCCCCCCCCCCCCCCCCCCCCCCCCCCCCCCCCCCCCCCCCCCCCCCCCCCCCCCCCCCCCCCCCCCCCCCCCCCCCCCCCCCCCCCCCCCCCCCCCCCCCCCCCCCCCCCCCCCCCCCCCCCCCCCCCCCCCCCCCCCCCCCCCCCCCCCCCCCCCCCCCCCCCCCCCCCCCCCCCCCCCCCCCCCCCCCCCCCCCCCCCCCCCCCCCCCCCCCCCCCCCCCCCCCCCCCCCCCCCCCCCCCCCCCCCCCCCCCCCCCCCCCCCCCCCCCCCCCCCCCCCCCCCCCCCCCCCCCCCCCCCCCCCCCCCCCCCCCCCCCCCCCCCCCCCCCCCCCCCCCCCCCCCCCCCCCCCCCCCCCCCCCCCCCCCCCCCCCCCCCCCCCCCCCCCCCCCCCCCCCCCCCCCCCCCCCCCCCCCCCCCCCCCCCCCCCCCCCCCCCCCCCCCCCCCCCCCCCCCCCCCCCCCCCCCCCCCCCCCCCCCCCCCCCCCCCCCCCCCCCCCCCCCCCCCCCCCCCCCCCCCCCCCCCCCCCCCCCCCCCCCCCCCCCCCCCCCCCCCCCCCCCCCCCCCCCCCCCCCCCCCCCCCCCCCCCCCCCCCCCCCCCCCCCCCCCCCCCCCCCCCCCCCCCCCCCCCCCCCCCCCCCCCCCCCCCCCCCCCCCCCCCCCCCCCCCCCCCCCCCCCCCCCCCCCCCCCCCCCCCCCCCCCCCCCCCCCCCCCCCCCCCCCCCCCCCCCCCCCCCCCCCCCCCCCCCCCCCCCCCCCCCCCCCCCCCCCCCCCCCCCCCCCCCCCCCCCCCCCCCCCCCCCCCCCCCCCCCCCCCCCCCCCCCCCCCCCCCCCCCCCCCCCCCCCCCCCCCCCCCCCCCCCCCCCCCCCCCCCCCCCCCCCCCCCCCCCCCCCCCCCCCCCCCCCCCCCCCCCCCCCCCCCCCCCCCCCCCCCCCCCCCCCCCCCCCCCCCCCCCCCCCCCCCCCCCCCCCCCCCCCCCCCCCCCCCCCCCCCCCCCCCCCCCCCCCCCCCCCCCCCCCCCCCCCCCCCCCCCCCCCCCCCCCCCCCCCCCCCCCCCCCCCCCCCCCCCCCCCCCCCCCCCCCCCCCCCCCCCCCCCCCCCCCCCCCCCCCCCCCCCCCCCCCCCCCCCCCCCCCCCCCCCCCCCCCCCCCCCCCCCCCCCCCCCCCCCCCCCCCCCCCCCCCCCCCCCCCCCCCCCCCCCCCCCCCCCCCCCCCCCCCCCCCCCCCCCCCCCCCCCCCCCCCCCCCCCCCCCCCCCCCCCCCCCCCCCCCCCCCCCCCCCCCCCCCCCCCCCCCCCCCCCCCCCCCCCCCCCCCCCCCCCCCCCCCCCCCCCCCCCCCCCCCCCCCCCCCCCCCCCCCCCCCCCCCCCCCCCCCCCCCCCCCCCCCCCCCCCCCCCCCCCCCCCCCCCCCCCCCCCCCCCCCCCCCCCCCCCCCCCCCCCCCCCCCCCCCCCCCCCCCCCCCCCCCCCCCCCCCCCCCCCCCCCCCCCCCCCCCCCCCCCCCCCCCCCCCCCCCCCCCCCCCCCCCCCCCCCCCCCCCCCCCCCCCCCCCCCCCCCCCCCCCCCCCCCCCCCCCCCCCCCCCCCCCCCCCCCCCCCCCCCCCCCCCCCCCCCCCCCCCCCCCCCCCCCCCCCCCCCCCCCCCCCCCCCCCCCCCCCCCCCCCCCCCCCCCCCCCCCCCCCCCCCCCCCCCCCCCCCCCCCCCCCCCCCCCCCCCCCCCCCCCCCCCCCCCCCCCCCCCCCCCCCCCCCCCCCCCCCCCCCCCCCCCCCCCCCCCCCCCCCCCCCCCCCCCCCCCCCCCCCCCCCCCCCCCCCCCCCCCCCCCCCCCCCCCCCCCCCCCCCCCCCCCCCCCCCCCCCCCCCCCCCCCCCCCCCCCCCCCCCCCCCCCCCCCCCCCCCCCCCCCCCCCCCCCCCCCCCCCCCCCCCCCCCCCCCCCCCCCCCCCCCCCCCCCCCCCCCCCCCCCCCCCCCCCCCCCCCCCCCCCCCCCCCCCCCCCCCCCCCCCCCCCCCCCCCCCCCCCCCCCCCCCCCCCCCCCCCCCCCCCCCCCCCCCCCCCCCCCCCCCCCCCCCCCCCCCCCCCCCCCCCCCCCCCCCCCCCCCCCCCCCCCCCCCCCCCCCCCCCCCCCCCCCCCCCCCCCCCCCCCCCCCCCCCCCCCCCCCCCCCCCCCCCCCCCCCCCCCCCCCCCCCCCCCCCCCCCCCCCCCCCCCCCCCCCCCCCCCCCCCCCCCCCCCCCCCCCCCCCCCCCCCCCCCCCCCCCCCCCCCCCCCCCCCCCCCCCCCCCCCCCCCCCCCCCCCCCCCCCCCCCCCCCCCCCCCCCCCCCCCCCCCCCCCCCCCCCCCCCCCCCCCCCCCCCCCCCCCCCCCCCCCCCCCCCCCCCCCCCCCCCCCCCTTGCATGGCAGGGCTAGATGAGGTGTGTCTGGGCACTCGTGAGCCAGCGCGGGACTCACGAGGCCCTACCTCAAGGCGGATTGCACCTGGTCTTGGTTCTTGATGGCTGTGATGGTCCTGCGAGATGGTTAGACAACCTGCGCCGAACGAATCTCCTGAGGTTATCGCATGAGAAGGCCAAGCACCAACGACCCCAGGAGGTGACGTGAACGGGACTGGCCCGCCAGACAGAGCTCAACCGTTGGATTTATTGATGCTACAGGGATGGGCCCGAGCACAGACGCCGTGCCTAGCCTTCTCATGCGAAGGGTCCTGAAGAAAGATGGTCGGCGCGCGGCTCCCATGGCGGGTGGCAGTCAAGCAGGTGATAATCACAGATAGATTAAGCATGAAAAGCAGACTAGCTTAGGTAAATGCACGAATGATACGTGCCACCGGGTCGGACCCGAGCGGCTTGGGGATGATGCAGCCCGAGGGGCGCCCCCAGCAAGGTAAGCTAAAGACATAAAAAAGGGATACACGCCGCAGGGACGGACCCACGCGTCCTGGGAATGATGCAGCCCGTGGGGCGCTCCCAGCTAAATAAACTTAGAGGATGTCACCTGGTTCTGTTGTCGAAGGGGTGTTGAGGCAGCTGAAGACACACGATGAAGGGGTTGCTCCTCACGAGCCACCGGGGCCCTGAGCCTCGGGAGGCTCTGGGGGTCCAGGCGGTTCCTTGAGGACCGTCTCCATCTCCGCCAGGACTGCGTGGTGCCTGGCTTCCTGAGCCGCCAGGATGCTCTGCAGGTTGCGCTGGAAGGCGGACGCCATGCTCGGCATGCCAAAAGGCATGCGAATGTAGCTGTGAGGCGGGCCCTCGCAGCGTCCCACGCGCGAAGGCCAGAAAAGCTCCTGAGATGCGGCTGAGGGAGTCCTGGACTAAGGGGTCCTCGGGCGTCCGGCCTGTTAGCCATGGGCCGGACTGATGGGCTATGAAGACACGAAGACCGAAGACTCTACCCATGTCCGGATGGGACTCTCCTTGGCGTGGAAGGCAAGCTTGGCGACCAAATATGAAGATTTCCTTTCTCTGCAACTGACTTTATGTAACCCTAGATCCCTCCGGTGTCTATATAAACCGGAGGGCTTAGTCCGGATCAGGATATACTCATTACCATAGTCATACAAGCTAGACTTCTAGGGTTTAGCCATTACGATCTCGCGGTAGATCAAATCTTGTAATACTCATATTCATCAAGATCAATCAAGTAGGAAGTAGGGTATTACCTCGATAGAGAGGGCCCGAACCTGGGTAAACATTGTGTCCCCCGTCTCCTGTTACCATCGATCCTAGACGCACAGTTCGGGACCCCCTACCCGAGATCCGCCGGTTTTGACACCGACATTGGTGCTTTCATTGAGAGTTCCACTGCGCCGTCGTTGAAAGGGGTTGATGGCTCGCCTTGTTGTCAAGGAAAATATTACCTCCGGAGGAACCCTGGCCCCAGGCCAAACCCTCCGGCTGGGCGGCTTCGTCATGACCGCCTGTCCGGCCCTTAGGCCGACGATGACCTCTGGAGTCATCGAAAATCACCTCCGTGTCGATCTTGAACACTCCAAACGGATGGATCCGACAGAGCTATCATCCTTAAACGAACTCCTAGATCGCATCGCCGCCTTGGGAGTCACTACCGACTACGATCAGATTGGGCTTAAATCCGACCAGAGAGAGATTAAAACTCCGCCGATCACCCACCAGATAGTGGTAGTCGAGGAGCAAGACAACTCTTCCTCTATGTTGAGGACGAACCATGTTCGGATCTCCGATCTCGAAGAGCCGGACACCCACCGGCAGAAAGACACACCTTGTTCTCCGAACTCAGAATCGGATGGCAAGCCTGAAAAATTAGTTGATGTCGCAGAGCCCGAACTGTTAAGTCCGGAAGATCTTCAGACTCCGGATCCAAAGTTGGGTCAGGGTTCGGATTTAAATCCACCCACCCACCCAAACATAAGCGCTCTCATGAGCATACAACAGCGATCTCAGGAAACGGTCCATCACTTCTGGGCCAGATTCCTCCTTGTCAAAGACAAGATAAAAGATTGCCGCGACGAAGACGCGATCTTAGCGTTCTGCAACAACTGCACGGACGAAGGAATCCTTAATGCCATCAACCGTCGCAGCATTTTACACTTCGCTGACTTAGCAACTATCGTACAAAAGTACAGCGCAATGGAAAGCGCCTGGAAGACTCAGGCGGCCTGCTGGGAATCATCGGTCCCCACTCAACCCCTCGTTCAGGCGAAAAGGGCGCACCCTCGTGGCACGCCCGGTCCAATAGTAAAGAAATACAAACCCATCATGGGGCGCGGAACCGTTCTGGAAGGATGGCTCGATGGGCCATGTAGAATACATACAACACCGGATAGCACGCCAACCCACAGCCTTAGAGCATGTTGGGTACTCCGGCAAGTGGCTAAGAGCGGCGAGGATATCCTCACCAAGAACACCCCAGAACAACACCCCTCAGAAGACAACAACCTCAAAGTATTAACGGTCTTCGAGACATTTGCCTCAAACAATAGGCACAAAAGGGCACTCCGCGAACTTGCCAAAGTCTGCCAAATCGCAGCAATAAACCCTTTGAACGACACGGCTATAACTTTTAATGCCGGTGACGAACCAAAGTACAGGACAGTCCGAGCACCAGCCGCCTTGGTCCTCAGTCCAATTGTGGATAGCTTCCGGCTCACCAAGGTCCTCATGGACGGCGGCAGCGGACTAAACCTCATCTACGAGGATACACTCCGCAAAATGGAAATAGACAGGAGCCGCATCGAGCAAAGCAGCACGCCTTCTGATGAATTATTCCCAGTCGGGAGGCTCGATGCGCGGGAAAAATCACACTTGACGTGGTATTCGGCACGCCGGAGAATTACTTGTCCGAAGAGATAACCTTCCAAGTGGCCCCTTTCAATAGCGGATATCACGCTCTCTTGGGGCGAGATGCATTTACACGCTTCCAAGCTATACCTCATTACGGGTACATGAAGCTTAAGATGCCTGGGCCCAACGGCATAATCACTCTCACCAGTGATCCGGACATAGCACTCTGCGCCGAAAACAATACCGCAGCCTTAGCCCTTGAGGCATTATCTAAGGCCCTCGCGGCCGAAGAATTAACCACACTACGCTCCACGGTGGACAGGGACGACGTAATCCTAGACAAACGACCCAAATCCACCTCCTTCAAACCGGCAGAAGAAATAGTCAAATTCCAAGTCCATCCAACGGACCCCAAGAAGACAGCATCCATTGGTGCACAATTAGACCCAACGGTTGACGCCGCGCTACGGGAGTTCCTGTGCGAGAACTGGGATATATTCGCCTGGCACCCTTCTGATATGCCAGGAATCCCACGCAAGTTGGCAGAACACAGCCTCAATATATTGCAGGGATATAAACCGGTCAAGCAAACATTGCGGCGCTTTTCAGAACCTAAACGTCAAGCTATGGGGGAGGAGCTAGCCAAGCTAATCGAGTCCGGATTCATTAGAGAAATAAAACACCCGGACTGGCTAACAAACCTGGTGATGGTGCCAAAGAAGGATAAATCCTGGCGCCTGTGCGTCGATTTCAAAGACCTCAACAAGGCCTGCCCTAAGGATCCCTTCCCCCTCCCCCGCATCGACCAGATCATTGATGCTACCGCAGGGCATGACTCACTATGCTTCCTTGACGCATATTCCGGATACCATCAAATCAAAATGAAGGAATCCGATCAAGCCGCAACGGCATTCATTACCCCATATGGGCCTTTCTGCTTCAACACTATGCCTTTCGGGCTCAAAAACGCTGGCGCCACTTACCAACGCATGATTCAAACATGCTTGGAGAAACAGATCGACAAGACAGTTGAAGCATGCGTGGATGACGTCGTCATCAAAACTAGGCACGTCGAGTCACTAATAGATGATCTACGTCTCACATTCGACAACCTCCGTGCATATGACATCAAGCTCAATCCGGAAAAATGTGTTTTCGGTGTCCCCGCCGGAAAATTGCTGGGCTTCATCATTTCCAATAGGGGAATTGAGGCAAATCCAGCCAAAATCCGAGCTTTGTCACAATTGGCTATGCCAACTAACCTTAAATAGGTCCAAAAGCTTGCGGGATGTGTGGCAGCTTTAAGCCGCTTTATCTCTAGATTGGGAGAAAAAGCCCTGCCACTCTACTGCCTTCTCCGACGCACCGACCACTTCGAGTGGACGGACGCGGCAATGGCCGGACTGGAAGAAATAAAGGACCTTTTGGCAAGCAACCCAATCCTGGCCGCGCCGAACGTCGGCCAACCCATGTTATTATATATATCGGCAACACATCAGGTGGTGAGCGCCGTGCTCGTTGTCGAGCGAGAACAGGATGGACACAAATTCCTGCTTCAGAAGCCAGTATATTACGTGTCCACTGTCCTCACACCATGCAAATCCCGGTACCCTCATTACCAAAAGATAGCATACGCGGTCTTCATGGCATCCCGGAAGCTACGACACTACTTTCAGGAGTGTTCGATCACGGTGGCCTCCGAAGTACCACTCAATGACATAATAAACAACCGCGATGCTACAGGCCGGATTGCCAAATGGGCCATTGAGCTCCTTCCATTTGACATAACATACAAACCGCGTCGAGCCATTAAATCCCAAGTACTGGCTGACTTCGTCGCCGAATGGACAGAGGCCGAATTCCCTAAAGAGTACGGCACGTATTCCAACTGGGTCATGTATTTCGATGGTTCCAAAATGCTGGCAGGGTTAGGAGCGGGTGTCATGTTAACGTCGCCCACCGGAGATGTAGTTCAGTACGTGCTCCAAATATTATATACAGACTCCAACAACGCAGCCGAATATGAGGCCTTATTACACGGACTTCGGATGGCCGTCTCCATGGGCATACAACACCTGGAAGTGCGCGGGGACTCAAACCTTGCAATATCTCAAATAAATGGAGACTTTGACGCCAAAGATCCAAAGATGGCAGCTTATCGTAATGCCGTTCTTAAAATGTCAGCTCGATTCGAGGGGCTTGAGTTCCATCGGGAGTTCCTGTGCGAGAACTGGGATATATTCGCCTGGCACCCTTCTGATATGCCAGGAATCCCACGCAAGTTGGCAGAACACAGCCTCAATATATTGCAGGGATATAAACCGGTCAAGCAAACATTGCGGCGCTTTTCAGAACCTAAACGTCAAGCTATGGGGGAGGAGCTAGCCAAGCTAATCGAGTCCGGATTCATTAGAGAAATAAAACACCCGGACTGGCTAACAAACCTGGTGATGGTGCCAAAGAAGGATAAATCCTGGCGCCTGTGCGTCGATTTCAAAGACCTCAACAAGGCCTGCCCTAAGGATCCCTTCCCCCTCCCCCGCATCGACCAGATCATTGATGCTACCGCAGGGCATGACTCACTATGCTTCCTTGACGCATATTCCGGATACCATCAAATCAAAATGAAGGAATCCGATCAAGCCGCAACGGCATTCATTACCCCATATGGGCCTTTCTGCTTCAACACTATGCCTTTCGGGCTCAAAAACGCTGGCGCCACTTACCAACGCATGATTCACCCCCCCCCCCCCCCCCCCCCCCCCCCCCCCCCCCCCCCCCCCCCCCCCCCCCCCCCCCCCCCCCCCCCCCCCCCCCCCCCCCCCCCCCCCCCCCCCCCCCCCCCCCCCCCCCCCCCCCCCCCCCCCCCCCCCCCCCCCCCCCCCCCCCCCCCCCCCCCCCCCCCCCCCCCCCCCCCCCCCCCCCCCCCCCCCCCCCCCCCCCCCCCCCCCCCCCCCCCCCCCCCCCCCCCCCCCCCCCCCCCCCCCCCCCCCCCCCCCCCCCCCCCCCCCCCCCCCCCCCCCCCCCCCCCCCCCCCCCCCCCCCCCCCCCCCCCCCCCCCCCCCCCCCCCCCCCCCCCCCCCCCCCCCCCCCCCCCCCCCCCCCCCCCCCCCCCCCCCCCCCCCCCCCCCCCCCCCCCCCCCCCCCCCCCCCCCCCCCCCCCCCCCCCCCCCCCCCCCCCCCCCCCCCCCCCCCCCCCCCCCCCCCCCCCCCCCCCCCCCCCCCCCCCCCCCCCCCCCCCCCCCCCCCCCCCCCCCCCCCCCCCCCCCCCCCCCCCCCCCCCCCCCCCCCCCCCCCCCCCCCCCCCCCCCCCCCCCCCCCCCCCCCCCCCCCCCCCCCCCCCCCCCCCCCCTCCTCGGGACGGCCAGTCAGCATACCTACAGACATAGTTCTGTCAGTTCCTTTCCTCGCCGAATTACATGGTGGTAAGTTTGAACACATACTAAATATGCCACCGCCTACCTTAATAGGCGAGAACTCCCTGAGGACCAGAATGAGGCCCGCCGCATTGTTCGGCGTTCGGAAGCCTACAAAGTTCACGACGGAGAACTCTACAAAAAAAAGCGCTACCGGAGTGCTTCAAAGATGTATCTCTGAGGACAAAGGGCGGCAGCTTTTGGCTGAAATTCATGCTGGTCTTGGCGGTCACCACGCCGCGGCTTGGGCCCTCGTAACCAAAGCCTTCCGTACAGGTTTCTATTGGCCAACGACCCAAGCAGATGCACAGGACCTTGTCCAACGTTGCGTCGGATGTCAGCTTTTCGCCAACCAAAGCCATATGCCACCCACCACCCTACAAACGATCCCCATCACTTGGCCCTTCGCGGTCTGGGGGCTCGATATGGTCAGACCCCTTAAAGGGGGAAGCCATAAGAAAAAGTATCTGCTGGTTATGGTGGATAAATTCACTAAGTGGATAGAGGCCAAACCAGTTAAAATGGCCGAGGCTGGGCCAGTGATAGAATTCATATCCGGCGTTGTGCAGCGTTATGGTGTTCCACACAGCATCATCACCGACAATGGCTCCAATTTCACAGCCGACGAGGTGAAAAATTGGTGTGCTAATCTGGGCATTAAGCTCGATTATGCCTCTGTCTATCACCCGTAAACAAATGGTCAAGTCAAAAGGGCCAACGGTCTCATTATGAGCGGCATTAAACCCAGACTAGTGCGGTCTTTGAAAGAATCAGACAAGCACTAGGTTGAGGAGCTCGACTTCATACTCTGGGGGCTGCGGACCACGCCCAACCGCACTACTGGATATACACCTTTTTTCATGGTGTACGGCGCAGAGGCTGTGCTACCCTGCGACATTATTCATGACTCACCTCGAGTGCGCATGTACAAAGAGAGAGAGGCCGAGCTTGATCGGCAGGATAGCCTAGATGCCCTGGAGGAGGAGCGCGACATTGCAAAAGCCCGTTCCGCATTTTATCAACACCAGGCTCGCAGGTATCAAAGCAGAGAAGTGCGGACCAAGACTTATAACGTTGGCAAACTAGTTCTACGCCTACCGGAGAAGAAAAAGTACAAACTCAAGCCTAAGTGGGAGGGTCCCTTCATCATTGATGAAGTTCTCACCGGAGGAGCGTACCGCCTGCGAGATGCGTCAGACAATCGCCTAGAGCCGAACCCATGGAACGCGGCCAGACTCCGAAGATTCTACGCCTAAGCGCCGAACTCTTTGTTCGTCTCCTTCTCCCCATTGTTTCTATTATTTTTTCTCTCTTTTCGCCCCTTTTTTAGCCTTCAAGCTTTTTCGTGCGGCTTGACCGTACACCCGCGACAAATACATACTCAACTATGTACGTCCGCTATACCTGGGGGCTTCTTTAACAGAAGCTTATCAATATTATTTTTTGAGCATCAAGCTCATCACATATGCGTTTTTCTTTCCATATGTGCCTTTTCTTCGCCATTATATGCATCGATATGACTTAAGTTTTGGCCAAGCTGGGTTGCCTGGCTCCTGTGCTTATGCCCTATGTTCCCGTTAGTTCGGCTAGGGCATAAAGGGAGCACCTCTGCGATTGTTACTGCCGGGTCATCCGGATGTGTACCTCAGACTGGGTGAAGCCGAAAGCTAGCGTTCTTAAGGGAATATTCGGTCGGTGAACTAAAGATGTTCTTGTACTCACTCCATCGTGAACCCCCAGAAGTTACATATATTGTGATTTTTCAATCACAGTTCGGACATGCACGTTAACGCATGTACACCCAGGGAAAGGAACCCTTAACGGAACTATTCTCTCTGGAAGATGTTTCTTACAGTTTTAATGTAATATAACATAACTAGCCGGATACTTGTCTGTTCAAGCAACTATGACCCCTACGCCTGGTTTCCACGCATACCTTGGTCTACTCGGCCGCTCTGGTATTCGGAAACACTCCGCACCCTCGGGTCCA
>JAAAWM010009525.1:0-24596 GCA_036873465.1 Thinopyrum obtusiflorum | reverse complement strand
ATTTTAGACCATTTTTTAGAAATATGAAATGTTTTTGGGAAACGCAAAACTTTTTTCATATTTGCGGACATTTTTTGGAAACATGAACAATTTTTCAAATTTGCAATTTTTTTTTAAATTTGCAATTTTTTGAAGAAAAAGGAGAAAACCAAAAAAAACTCAAAGTTGGATTTAGGATCAATTTATGATTATTGCAATCCCATAGGTCAGATTTAGGATCAATTATGATAGTTACCTACAAGCATCAATCACTGATGAAACCGTACCGCGGTGGTGTGTGGCGTACAAGTGAAACCTCGAGATCACGGGTTCGAGTGCATACCAAATTCTTTTTCTTTCTTAAGACCACAAATGTCTCGGGAGCAGCCAATGACCTAATCTACACAGTGTGGTTTCGCAATAGTTCCAGGACTGCAAGTTTCAGCCACAAAGAGCATAGAGCTATTAGCAAGAGTAGTGGGTCGTTAAGTGTGTCGCCAACTTGGCCCTGTTCCGCACTAACAACCTCTATGATTCCTAAAGTACTTTATTTCCCAGTTTCTCGTGTTTGTTCTTTCTTCTGTGTTTGTTCTCTTGATGTTCCTAGCCTACTTTATATTAGCCGGCTATTGCGGCAATGGAACCGTCGAGCAAGGCTGCCCTTTTTCATCACTCATGTTTTGGGGCAGCTAGGAATCAGGATTCCACCTCTGTTGCGATGCATGCCTCGGGTGCAAACACCACGCGTACAAAAACAACAATGTTTTTTTTTAGACAAACAAAAACAACAATGTGACGGTGATATTCACGGACACCTGCCACGGAGGCCCGTGCAACTAGAACCACAACATCCTTTGAAGCGGCTATGCATTCTCATACATGGCCCAGCTGAGGAGGGAGGTTGTGTTGTGGGCGGCTCGCATGGTCGAAATGACATAGGAAAAGTAAGAGCATGATTGGTTTGCAGCCAATATTTGACTAGCCAAATGTTGGTATTGCCAAATATTGGTAATACCAAGATTTGCCAAATATTGGCAATTTTATGTGAGATAGACAAGACAACTTGGTAACCAACCAATTAGTAGCCAATACTTGGCACAATGTACTACTGGCATGCCAATTCTCGGCACCAAACCAATTATCCTCTAAGTCCACCGGGGCACTCCCTTTTTGTGATTTATGTGCATTTATAACAAAGACATGATTCTAGGGTCGACTGCTCGTACTGCTCCCGAGTGGCTGAGATACATGCACCAATTTTGTGAAATTTCCCGCTTGGTTCGCCGTCACCAATTTTGATCGAATGGGTATCTCGGGTGGGAAGACCCCCTTTTTTTGTAATTTGCTCGCAAAACATGGGTATGTTGCTCGAGCTGTGTTTTGGTTCAAAATAGTTGTATATTCATTTTTAGGTATTCTATCATAATATGGTTATGATGATTTTTTAAATAAGTTTTTTTTAAACATGGTCTTTTTTTAAATTCCCAAACTTTTCTAAAAATTTCAAACATTTTTTACAAATATGGAGTGTTTTTCAATTTCTAATTTTTTTGAAAAAACAAAAAAAATCCAAATTTGCAAATATGTTTTTGAAAATATGAACATTTTAAAAAAAATTGCAAACATCTTTTGAAATTTACGATTTTGTAAAAATAAGAAATAGAAACAGCAAAGAAAATGAGAAAGAGAAAACAAAAAAAATCTCAAAGTCAATTTAGGATTAATATATGATTTTGCAATCTCATAAGTCAGATTTCGGATCAATTATGATATTTGCAATGTCATGAGTCTCAAACTAAGATAGTTACCCACAAGCATCATTCACTGATGAAACCATACCGCAGTGGTGTGTGGCGTACAAGTGGAACCTCGAGATCACGGGGTCAAGCGCATTCTCGAATATTTTTGTTACTTAAGACCATAAGTGTGCCAGTGGCCTAATCTATACAGGGCGGTTTCGCAACAGTTTAACGACTGCGGGTTTCAACTGCAAAGAGCACGAAGGTATTAGCAAGAGTGGTGGGTCATTAAGTGTGTCGCCAGCTCCCTGCTCCACACGTGCAACCTCTACGATTCCTATAGTAGTACTTCTCTAGTTTCTTGTGTTTGTTCTTTCTTCTTTGTCTGTTCTCTTGATATTCCTAGCTTGCTTTATTTCAGCCGGCTACGAAACTATTGTCGCAAGACTTCCCTTTTCGCCACTCGTGTTTTCGGCCAGTCGGGACTCGGGATTCCACCCCAGTTGCGGCACATGCCTCAGAATCAGGTGCAAAGCCCCTGCGTGCAACAAAAATGACATGACGACGATGTTCACAGACACCTGCCAAGGAGGCCCGGGCGATGAGAACCACATCCTCCTACTGAATGACAAGCATTCTCATCCATGGTGTTGGAGATATAACCCCACGATATAACCCGCCATAATGGGCCAGGTTATCCAGGTGGCGGCTCATGAGCAAGACTTAAGGTGGGCTGAGGCGCTGAGGAACACGACTGGCAGGGCGGTTCATCAAGCAGGCCGGCTCACGGCCCAGTATCCGAAGACGGCGACTTAGGGCCCAGAAGTGTAAGCCGCCTGGAGGTTTTCTTACTTGGGAAGCAAGACAACAGAAGCATACTTGGTCACGGATCGTAGTGCGACCCGGATTCTTGTAAGCCCAGGGCCTCGACCTGTATATAAAGGCGAGCCCCTGAGGCAGAAAGACTTAAGTTACAATCGATCAATAACTAAGTCAAGCGAATCCGCTCCCTTGTATTTGATCAACCAGCAATAAACCTAAGCAGGACGTAGGCTATTACCTCGATCGTGAGGGGCCGAACCTGGGTAATCCATGTCTCTCGATTCCGATCAACCCCGACAAGCTAATCACCTAGTTGCGATGGCCTCACGTCTAAGTCCTCACACTAGGACATCTGCCATGGCAAAACCATGATAGTTGGCGCCCACCGTGGGGCCAGCGCACGGTGGTTTCGAGTTCTTGAAGGGCTCTTTCCTAGGGATCGAGGGGTACGCCGTCGGCAGGATGACGAAGAGTCACCGCGGCAAGCTCTACATCAACGATGCCGACTGGGGCCCCGAGGCCGACTCAATCGAGTACGGGTACCGGGTCCCCTTCGGCAAGATCAATGTCTTCATCGGCAAGATCGGCGGATCTGAACCCGGGCCGGACATCTGCACCGACCTCGTCGAGCTGGCTCGGCGTGCGCAACCCGTCGGGATTCAAGCTGGCCGGAAACACGTCTTCGTTGGGTTCACGCAAGGTGTGGAACTTGCGAAAAATTCTGCGTCTGGAGGTGAGACTCTCGTCTACTCGGGTGATGAGTCCTCCACCGGAAATATGGAGTCAATCTATCAGCTTCAGGATGGGGGCTTGGGGGCTGTGCCGATGGCAACATTATTCCGGACCCCTACGAGCCGCCGTGCCGAGCCGCCATCTTTATGGCGGGGACGGCGCCGGCTCTCAATTCTTCGGCGGCTGGAGCAGCAGTGACAACCGACCCTGCAGCTCCGGCCGCTGGTGCGTCCGGCTCAATCAGACCGCCGGCTCAGGTGTTATCTGAACTGGTGACCACCTTGACGACCCTGATGGCAACTGAGGTTACTGCTGAAAACTAGGCGGAACGCAACGCAGAGATTGCCAAGATTCGAGAACA
Organism: Thinopyrum obtusiflorum; assembly: GCA_036873465.1. Lineage (NCBI taxonomy): Eukaryota > Viridiplantae > Streptophyta > Magnoliopsida > Poales > Poaceae > Thinopyrum > Thinopyrum obtusiflorum. Next base: position 20,963 of record JAAAWM010009525.1, on the reverse strand, counting down.
GGTGACCAAAGCCCAGGAGGATATCAACACCGAGAGCGCCCGAATGGCCACGCCGCAAGCTCAGATTAATGCAGAGGCGGAGCGCCTGAAGGCAGAGGCTTGGCATCTAAACCTTGATCAAAACGCTTCCAACGCAGTCTTTCGAAGGAGATACCAGAGTCGTTTGCCTCCGAATTATGAGCCGGCACGATTGTTCAATACGCTAGGGGCAGGCCCGAGCACTCCAGGAGCGCCGGTTATACCCCAATTAACCTCTGATGTGCCCGGAAGCCGGGCGGCGGCTCAACCTCACCGGCCAGAGCCGGCCCGGAGGGAGGAGCCGGTTCCAGACCCGCCCCGTGTCCATACGCCACCACAGCATTTCCTGACACCGCCGGGTCACTTCTCCAACCCGATGGATAACATGGTGGCAGCGGCAACCCGCCTTACTGCAATCCTAATCACTGGTGAGTCACCGGTCGCGGTGGAAACCCGGAACGCCATCGAACTTCTGCAAACGGCGATTGCTCAGCAGGCTAATTATTCCTATAGTCGGCATCTTGTGCATTCTACCCCGTTACCGAGCCGTAGCTACAGTAGGCATGCAGAGTCGCCAGCTGTCTCCAGTAGTGAGCAGCGCCGTAACCCGCCCCAGGACAACCCGCCCTGCAATGCACGTGGTGATGCTCAAACGATCGTGGATGAGGCAAGGGCCCGTCGAGAGGCGGAGGCGGCAAACCAGGGGGCTTATCAGCCACCCCCAGTAATTCCGTCAAATTCAATGGGAGTTGGGTCGAGCACCATAACCATTGGAGTGCCGTGTCTAGTGCCGGCTTTGCGTAACGAGCGCATGTCTAAGGACTTCAAGGGTCGTCGCAAGATACCCAACTACACGGCGGATCTTGAACCTGCGGGTTGGATCGAGAGCTATGAGCTGGCCATGGATATGTTCGATGTGAAGGAAATATGCCCTAGAGGCAATAATAAAGTTGTTATTTTATATTTTTCTTATTCATGATAAAGGTTTATTATTCATGCTAGAATTGTATTGATCGGAAACTTAAATACATGTGTGAATACATAAACAAATACCGTGTCCCTATTGAGCCTCTACTAGACTAGCTCGTTGATCAAATATGGTTAAGGTTTCCTAACCATAGACATGTGTTGTCATTTGATAACGGGATCACATCATTAGGAGAATGATGTGATGGACAAGACCCATCTGTTAGCTTAGCATATGATCGTTCAAGTTTATTGCTACTGCTTTCTTGAATGTGAACTAGATTATTGACTCTAGTGCAAGTGGGAGACTGAAGGAAATATGCCCTAGAGGCAATAATAAAGTTGTTATTTTATATTTCCTTATTCATGATAAAGGTTTATTATTAATGCTAGAATTGTATTGATCGGAAACTTAAATACATGTGTGAATACATAAACAAATAACGTGTCCCTAGTGAGCCTCTACTAGACTAGCTCGTTGATCAATGATGGTTAAGATTTCCTAACCATGGACATGTGTTGTCATTTGATAACGGGATCACATCATTAGGAGAATGATGTGATGGACAAGACCCATCCGTTAGCTTAGCATAATGATCGTTCAGTTTTATTGCTATTGCTTTCTTCATGTCAAATACATATTCCTTCGACTATGAGATTATGCAACTCCCAGATACCGGAGGAATACCTTGTGTTCTATCAAACGTCACAACGTAACTGGGTCATCATAAAGATGCTCTATAGGTATCTCCGAATGTGTTTGTTGAGTTGGCATAGATCAAGATTAGGATTTGTCACTCCGAGTATCGGAGAGGTATCTCTGGGCCCTCTCGGTAATACACATCATAAGCTTGCAAGCAAATGACTAAGGAGTTAGTGCTACTTCTTGAGCTTGCGTTGGTTTTTCCCTTGAAGAGAAAAGGGTGATGCAGCAAAGTAGAGATAAGTATTTCCCTTAGTTAGAGAACCAAGGTATCAATCCAGTAGGAGACAACGCACAAATCACCTAGCACCTGCACAAACAATCAAACAACTTGCACCCAACGCGATAAAGGGGTTGTCAATCCCTTTACGGTTACTTGAAAAAGTGAGATCTGATAGAGATAGATAAAACTAAACAAAAGATAAAGTAAATATTTTTGGGTTTTTTGGTTTATAGATCTGAAAATAAAAGATTGCAAAATAGTAGATCGGAAAGTAATATGATGGAAAATAGTAGATCAGAAACTTATATGATGGAAAATAGACCCGGGGGCCATAGGTTTCACTAGAGGCTTCTCTCAAGATAGCAAATATTACGGTGGGTGAACAAATTACTGTCGAGCAATTGATAGAAAAGTGCAAAGTTATGATGATATCCAAGGCAATGATTATGAAATATAGGCATCACGTCCGTGTCACCCCCCCCCCCCCCCCCCCCCCCCCCCCCCCCCCCCCCCCCCCCCCCCCCCCCCCCCCCCCCCCCCCCCCCCCCCCCCCCCCCCCCCCCCCCCCCCCCCCCCCCCCCCCCCCCCCCCCCCCCCCCCCCCCCCCCCCCCCCCCCCCCCCCCCCCCCCCCCCCCCCCCCCCCCCCCCCCCCCCCCCCCCCCCCCCCCCCCCCCCCCCCCCCCCCCCCCCCCCCCCCCCCCCCCCCCCCCCCCCCCCCCCCCCCCCCCCCCCCCCCCCCCCCCCCCCCCCCCCCCCCCCCCCCCCCCCCCCCCCCCCCCCCCCCCCCCCCCCCCCCCCCCCCCCCCCCCCCCCCCCCCCCCCCCCCCCCCCCCCCCCCCCCCCCCCCCCCCCCCCCCCCCCCCCCCCCCCCCCCCCCCCCCCCCCCCCCCCCCCCCCCCCCCCCCCCCCCCCCCCCCCCCCCCCCCCCCCCCCCCCCCCCCCCCCCCCCCCCCCCCCCCCCCCCCCCCCCCCCCCCCCCCCCCCCCCCCCCCCCCCCCCCCCCCCCCCCCCCCCCCCCCCCCCCCCCCCCCCCCCCCCCCCCCCCCCCCCCCCCCCCCCCCCCCCCCCCCCCCCCCCCCCCCCCCCCCCCCCCCCCCCCCCCCCCCCCCCCCCCCCCCCCCCCCCCCCCCCCCCCCCCCCCCCCCCCCCCCCCCCCCCCCCCCCCCCCCCCCCCCCCCCCCCCCCCCCCCCCCCCCCCCCCCCCCCCCCCCCCCCCCCCCCCCCCCCCCCCCCCCCCCCCCCCCCCCCCCCGATAAAAACAGAATTTTTGATGTGGAATGCTACCTAACATATTTATCCATGTAATTTTATTTATTGTGGCATGAATGTTCAGATCCATAAGATTCAAAACAAAAGTTTAATATTGACATCAAAACAATAATACTTCAAGCATACTAACAAGGCAATTATGTCTTCTCGAAATAACATGGCCAAAGAAAGCTTATCCCTACAAAATCATATAGTCTGACTATGCTCCATCTTCATCACACAAAATATTCAAATCATGCACAACCCCGATGACAAGCCAAGCAATTGTTTCATACTTTTAGTGTTCTCAAACCTTTTCAACTTTCACGCAATACATGAGCGTGAGCCATGGACATAGCACTATAGGTGGAATAGAAAATGGCGGTTGTGGAGAAGACAAAAAATAAGGAGATAGTCTCACATCAACTAGGCGTATTAACGGGCTATGGAGATGCCCATCAATAGATATCAATGTGAGCAAGTAGGGATTGCCATGCAACGGATGCACTCGAGCTATAAGTGTATGAAAACTCAAAAGAAAACTAAGTGGGTGTGCATCCAACTTGCTTGCTCATGAAGACCTAGGGCAATTTGAGGAAGCCCATCGTTGGAATATATAAGCCAAGTTCTATAATGAAAATTTCCCACTAGTATATGAAAGTAACAAAATAGGAGACTCTCTATCATGAAGATCATGGTGCTACTTTGAAGCACAAGTGTGGGAAAAGGATAGTAGCATTGCCCCTTCTCTCCTTTTTCTCTCATTTTTTTTCTTTCTTTTTTTGGCTTGGCCTTTTGGCCTCTCTTTTTTTATTTTCTCACATGGGACAATGCTCTAATAATGAAGATCATCACACTTTTATTTACTTACAACTCAAGAATTACAACTCGATACTTAGAACAAAATATGACTCTATATGAATGCCTCCGGCGGTGTACCGGGATGTGCAATGAATCAAGAGTGACATGTATGAAAGAATTAAGAAAGGTTGCTTTGCCACAAATACGATGTCAACTACATGATCATGCAAAGCAATATGACAATGATGAAGCGTGTCATAATAAAACGGAAAGGTGGAAAGTTGCATGGCAATATATCTCGGAATGGCTATGGAAATACCATAATAGGTAGGTATGGTGGCTGTTTTGAGGAAGTTTATGGTGGGTGTATGGTACCGGCGAAAGTTGCGCGGCACTAGAGAGGCTAGCAAAGATGGAAGGGTGAGAGTGCGTATAATCCATGGACTCAACATTAGTCATAACGAACTCACATACTTATTGCAAAAATCTATTAGTCATCGAAACAAAGTACTACGCGCATGCTCCTAGGGGGATAGATTGGTAGGAAAAGACCATCGCTCGTCCCCGACCGCAACTCATAAGGAAGACAATCAAAAAATATCTCATGCTCCAACTTCGTTACATAACGGTTCACCATACGTGCATGCTACGGGACTCACAAACCTTAACACAAGTATTTCTCCAATTCACAATTACTCACTAGCATGACTCTAATACCACCATCTTTATATCTCAAAACAATCATAAGGAATCAAACTTCTCATAGTATTCAATGCACTTTATATGAAAGTTTTTATTATATCCCTCTTGGATGTCTATCATATTAGGACTAAATTCATAACCAAAGCAAATTACCATGCTGTTTAGAGACTCTCAAAATAATATAAGTGAAGCATGAGAGTTCAATAATTTCTATAAAATAAAACCACCGCCGTGCTCTAAAATGATATAAGTGAAGCATTAGAGCAAAATTGCCTAGCTCAAAAGATATAAGTGAAGCACATAGAGTATTCTAATAAATCACGATTCATGCGTGTCTCTCTCAAAAGGTGTGTACAGCAAGGATGATTGTGGCAAACTAAAAAGCAACAACTCAAATCATACAAGACGCTCCAAGCAAAACACATATCATGTGGTGAATAAAAATATAGCCTCAAGTAAAGTTACCGATAGACGAAGACGAAAGAGGGGATGCCTTCCGGGGCATCCCCAAGCTTAGGCTCTTGGTTGTACTTGAATATTACCTTGGGGTGCCTTGGTAATCCCCAAGCTTAGTCTCTTGCCACTCCTTATTCCATAGTCCATCAAATCCTTACCCAAAACTTGAAAACTTCACAACACAAAACTCAACAGAAAATCTCATAAGCTCCGTTAGTATAAGAAAATAAATCACCACTTTTGGTACTGTTGTGAACTCATTCTTTATTTATATTGGTGTAATATCTACTGTATTCCAACTTCTCCATGGTTCATACCCCCCGATACTACCCATAGATTCATCAAAATAAGCAAACAACACAAAGAAAACAGAATCTGTCAAAAACAAAACAGTCTGCGAAGATCCGAATTTTTATAATACTTATGTAACTACAAAAATTATTAAAAATTAGGAAAATAGAGGCAATTTGTATATAAATCTTGTATAATTTTTTTAGGGTTTTTCAACTCTCCAGTGAATTATTAAAATTCTGTGACTGGACGCAAAAATTTCTGTTTTTCAGCAAGATCAAATCAACTATCACCGTAAGCCATCCCAAAGGTTTTACTTGGCACAAACACTAATTAAAACACAAAACCACATCTAACCAGAGGCTAGATGAATTATTCAAAGCAAAACAGGAACAAAAAAGCAAAAACAAAAATAAAATTGGGTTGCCTCCCAACAAGCGCTGTTATTTAACGCCCTTAGCTAGGCATAAAAACACAAATAGATCTAGGTATTGTCATCTTTGGTATGCAATCCATAAGTAGCTCTCATAATAGATTCATATGGAAATTTAATTTTCTTTCTTGGAAAGTGTTCCATGCCCTTCCTTAATGGAAATTGAAATCTAATGTTTCCTTCTTTCATATCAATAAGCACCAATCGTTCTAAGGAAAGGTCTACCAAGAATAATAGGACATGTAGGATTGCAATCTATATCAAGAACAATGAAATCTACGGGCACATAATTCCTATTTGCAACAATAAGAACATCATTAATCCTTCCCATAGGTTTCTTAATAGTGGAATCCGCAAGATGCAAATTTAAGGAACAATCATCAAATTCACGGAAACCTAACACATCACATAAAGTTTTTGGAATCGTGGAAACACTAGCACCCAAATCACACAAAGCATGGCACTCATAATCTTTAATCTTAATTTTAATAGTAGGTTCCCACTCATCATAAAGTTTTCTAGGGATAGAAACTTCCAATTCATGCTTTTCTTCAAAAGATTGCATCATAGCATCAACGATATGTTTAGTAAAAGCTTTGTTTTGATTATAAGCATGCGGAGAATTCAACATGGATTGCAACAAGGAAATACAATCTATTAAAGAAAAATTATCATAATTAAATTCCTTGAAATCCAAAAGAGTGGGTTCGTTGCTACTTAAAGTTTTGACCTCTCCAATCCCACTTTTATCAATTTTTTGCATCAAGATCTAAAAACTCTGAATTATTGGGACGCCTTTTAACTAAAGTTGACTCATCTACAGTCCCATCTTTATCAAGATTTATATTGGAAAACAAAGATTCAATAGGAGTCACATCAATCACTTTAAGATCTTCATCTTTATTTTCACGAAAACTAGAAGAACACGTTTTTTACAAACCAATCTCGTTTAGCACGCATCTTAGCGGTTCTTTCTTTGCACTCATCAATGGAAATTCCCATAGCTTTGAGAGACTCATTAATATCATGCTTGGGTGGAATATATCTAATTTTCAAAGAATCAACATCAATAGAAATTCTATCCACGTTCCTAGCCAAATCATCAATCTTAAGCAATTTTCTTCAATCAAACCATTGAACCTCTTTTGCGAAATCATAAATTCTTTAACACTATTCTCAAAATTAGAGGACATATTATTATAATTTCCATAAGAATTGTTGTAGGAATTACCATAATTATTAGAGGAATTACTAGGAAATGGCCTAGGATTAAAATTACCTCTATACGCGTTATTACCAAAATTGTTCCTACCAACAAAATTCACATCCATAGATTCATTATTATTCTCAATCAAAGTAGACAAAGGCATATCATTAGGATCAATAAAAACACTCTTGCTAGCAAATAATTTCATAAGTTCATCCATCTTTCCACTCAAAACATTAATCTCTTCAATTGCATGCACTTTTTTTTACTAGTGGAAGATCTTTCGGTATGCCATTAAGAATAATTAACCATAATATTATCTAGAAGTCTAGTAGCTTCTCCTAGAGTAATTTCCATAAAAGTACCTCCCGCGGCCGAATCTAAAAGATTTCTAGAGGCAAAATTCAATCTGGCATAAAAAATTTGTATAATCATCCACAAATTCAAACCATGAGTAGGGCAATTTCGTATCATCAATTTCATCCTCTCCCAAGATTGTGTAACATGTTCATGATCAAGTTGCTTAAAATTCATAATATCATTCCTAAGGGAGATGATCTTAGCAGGTGGAAAATACTTGGAAATAAAAGCATCTTTACACTTATTCCATGAATCAATACTATTTTTAGGCAAAGATGAAAACCAAGTTTTAGCACGATCTCGAAGTGAGAATGGAAATAGCTTCAATTTAACAATATCATTATCCACATATTTTTTCTTTTGCATATCGCACAACTCAACGAAATTATTCAGATGGGATGCGGCATCTTCACAAGGAAGGCCGGAAAATTGATCGGCATTAGTTTCATAAGATTCCGCACTAGTGGCGGGAGCAATCGGAGTACTAATAAAATCATTGTTATTAGTGTTGGAAAATTACACAATTTGGTATTCTCTTGAGCCATCGTGACAAAGCAAGCAATCCAACACACGAGCACACAAAAAGCAAACGAAAAAGACGAACGGATGAAGGGCAAATAAAAAGGCAAATCTTTTCGAAAATCGTTTTAGAAGTAGGGGAGAGGAAAATGAGAGGCAAATAGCGAATAATGTAATGCAAGAGATGACAGTTTTATGATGGGTACTTGGTATGTCTTGACTTGGCGTAGATCTCCCCGGCAACGGCGCCAGAAATTCTTCCTGCTACTTCTTGAGCTTGCGTTGGTTTTTCACTTGAAGAGGAAAGGGTGATGCAGCAAAGTAGAGATAAGTATTTTCCTCAGTTAGAGAACCAAGGTATCAATCCAGTAGGAGACAACGCACAAATCACCTAGCACCTGCACAAACAATCAAACAACTTGCACCCAACGCGATAAAGGGGTTGTCAATCCTTTCACGGTTACTTGCAAAAGTGAGATCTAATAGAGATAGATAAAACTAAACAAAAGATAAAGTAAATATTTTTGGGTTTTTTGGTTTATAGATCTAAAAATAAAAGATTGCAAAATAGTAGATCGAAAAGTAATATGATGGAAAATAGTAGATCGGAAACTTATATGATGGAAAATAGACCCGGGGGCCATAGGTTTCACTAGAGGCTTCTCTCAAGATAGCAAATATTACGGTGGGTGAACAAATTACTATCGAGCAATTGATAGAAAAGCGCAAAGTTATGACGATATCCAAGGCAATGATTATGAAATATAGGCATCACATCCGTGTCAAGTAGACCGAAATGATTCTGCATCTACTACTATTACTCCACACATCTGTGATGCCTGGATAATTAAGCTACAGTAATTCCCTCCTAATGAGGCCACATCATCATGATTACCGTTGTTAAACTCACGTTGGTTCGAAACCGGTTCAAATTTTAAATTCAAATCAAAGTCCAAAATTCAAATTGCCAAACATGAAAACTAAAATGTTCAAAGTGTGGCAAATAATCCCTGGATATTTGTCATGTTGGAACCAACCTCATTTGAGTTCCCAAAATGCCCCTAGGTTTTTATCTTGTGGTCCAACAATAATTAAATTGGCCTTTCCAATTTCTAAAAATGGTTAGCCAACTCCTTCTGACCCCAAACTTTTTATGCAACTTCACTTTGTTCCTATCTATTTTTGTGCAAAGTGCCACATTTAACAAAAATAATTCAGTAGCTCTTTTAAATAGGAAACAGAGGCAAATCAAAAAAAAGAAAAAGAAAAGGCCACCACCCCCTAGTGGGCCTCGTGACCCAGCTGGCCATCCAGCTGGTCGGCCAGGCCGGCCCACTCGAACCACCCACGCCGCCGAGGGGATAAGTCTCCCCCTCGGCCTCGTCCTCGTCAGCCCCAGATATTTCCCCCCTCGCTCGGCTCTCTCCCTCTCGGTTCTCTCTGCCGGAGCGCCGTCGGCACCGTTGCCGTGGCCTCGACCCCCTCCCTCACCACGCCGACGCGTCCAACGGCTCCACCGGCCTCCTCCACGTCGGCTACAAGCCCCGGATGGAGCTCGGAGTCGGCGCATCAAGCGGATCGACGCCGAACCTCATCGCCGTCCCCCGCCGCCTCGTCCACGACCGCGCCGTCGCCGGACTGCCTCGTCCCCGCCGTCGTCGGACCACCCAAACCTTCCCCGAGCCCGCTGCCCTGTGCCCTACGTTCCCCTCGTGAGCGCCTTCCCTCCTCTCCGCTCTGTTCCGTCGTAGGGCCCCGTCCCCGCCTCGCGCCTCGCCCGCCGTCCCCGTCCCCTGCTACTGCTCGGGACCGCGCCGCTGCCGACCGCCGCCCTCGCGTGCCCCCGCAGACACTGCCTCTGCCGGCCGCGTCCCGCTTCGCCCCCTCCATTCCCCCTCTCTCTCCGTCGTCCCGGGCGCCACCGCGCTGGCGCACGCGCCTGCACCCCGACCGCGCGCGCCGCTCCCTGGACGCGCCCAGGCGCGCGCCCGGCGCCGCCCGCGCCTCTGTCCGCTTCCGCCCAAGCCCAGCCGAGGCCATGGCCTCGCCCTCGATGGGCGCTCGCGCCCGATGCCCGCGCCGTCCGCCATTGCCTCGCCTGCCGCTCGTGCCTTTGCTCGTCGCCACCCTGCACTGCCGTCCCTCGCCGCTGCTGGCAGCTGCCGGTGCCCCGCCGGCCTCGCCCCATCCCGGGCAGGCTGCGGCCTCCACGGGCGCCTGCCCCGCTTCTCCGCCCGGAGGCCTGCGCCCGACCCCGGGGTTCCGCCCGTTAACCCGCCCCGCTGAGTTGGCCTAGTGCCACTGACGAACGGGCCCCACGCCCTGAAAACGATAAAAAAATATATACATAAATAATTAAATTAATTAGTTAATTTAATGGTTAATTAACTTAATTAATATTGCTTAATTAACTAGTTAACTAACTAATTAGACTAACTAATCCTGTTAGTTTAGCTGCTGTCAATGACAGGGGGCCCCACCCCCTGTTGACCAGTCAACGTTGACTAGTCAACTGGGACCCCCTGGACCCGCATGTCACCCTCTGGTACACCTCTGTGTACACAGATCTGGGTGCACATAGCTTTTTAACTATTTAATTCGAATTAAATTAATAATTTCAGAATATTGCTAAAACTTTAAATAAATCATATAAAATAATCCGTAACTCGGATGAAAAAGTTTTATACATCAAAGTTGCTCAGAACGACGAGACGAATCCGAATACGCCCTCCGTTTGTCCGCCACACACTCCTAGCATAGCGAACATGCAACTTTCCCCCTCCGTTTCATCTGTCCGAAAAATACAAACTTCGGGAAAACTTTCCCGGATGTTTTCCCCCTTCCACGGTATCGTGTAACGCCGCGTTAGAACATGCCTAACACCGCGTATCGTCATGTCATGCTTAGTGCTGCAACTGTATGCTTGTATTTACTATTTCTTCCCCTTCTTCTCTCCGATAGACCCCGAGACTGCCACTGATGCCGCTGTGATCGACTACGTCGACCCCTTCTTCTTGTCTGAGCAACCAGGCAAGCCCCCCCTTGAGCATACCGATATCGCCTACTCTTCTCTCTCATGTTTGCATTAGATTTTGCTACTGCTACTGTTTATCCTATTCTGATGCATAGCCTGCTTTTGTAACCTGTTCATTGTTACCTTACCTGCCTATGATAAACTGTATAGTATAGGCTGGGTAGAGACCTATCAGTGACCCCACTTATCCCGACTGCCCTGCTGGATTATCTGAAGACCCGATCAACGGGATCGAAGACCAGGCCCCGCCACCGCACATCACTTTCCCCTTAGTTGCTCGACACTGCAGTGTTACTATCGAGTGCCGAGGGTGAGACCTCATCAGCACTTCTGATGTTAACCCTGTAGTGTAGCTATTCGGTCGTGGTCATCGAGGGTGATTTCCTCCTTAACCACTTCCGATACGACTCTGTCGTGCAACCCCTCAAGTGTGAACCTCGAGGGTGGATCCTCTTACGTTCACCTTGATGATTACATCCCCTTGATGTTTGGACACACGGATACTTGGACTGTACCATTTTGTTACTTGGTAAGGCGGGTCGACCCTGAGGGGTACCCGTGTGTGATGTGAAGGCGGGTTGCCTGGATGGTGCCCGAGTGTTGAATACGAGGCGTGGCCGGGCATTCTTGGCCCTTGCCGCAAGTCCTCGAGACGGGGCGACGGGGTCACATCGATCGTGAGTCTCTGCTCGTTACCGCAAGCCCCTAGTCCACTACGATTTGGATATTTGATCCGAGCAGGCCTCTGGTCTGATAGCACTAACCATCACGTGGGCATAGTATGGGCGTTCTGCATCGTATACATCAGCCGAAAGCTCTGTCAGACGTCCAGTTCAGCATCGCGGCCGGGCTGGGCCGGCGCCATCCTGTAGTGGTGGTACCGAGATTCGTTCAGCACGCAACGACCCGGAGGGTGAGGGGCGATGGCCAAGACCCCCTTGCGCATAGGTTAGTCCGACGGGGACCTCTCTACTGAGCTGTAGGTAGGGTTGCGGTGTATCGTTTGGCCGAGGCCGGGCATGACCCAGAAAGTGTGACCGGCCAGAGTTAAGCGAGCGTGGTGGGTAAGTTGGTGCACCCCTGCAGGGAAGAACACTTCTATCGATAGCCGGTCCTACGGTAAAGGACACTCGGAGTTGTATCCCGATCGATACAACTAGAACTTGAGATGAGACCTGGATACTATGGCTCTGGGATTGCTTCTCGCAGGGAGTCAAGAAGGGATCTCAGGACGAGGTTGATGACTGTATGGCTCTGGGATTACTTTCTCGCAGGGAGTCGAGAAAGGATCTCTGGGTGAGGTTGAGACTTATTACTACTGTTACTTATACTGTTCTGTTCTACTCTCTTCTATTGCTGCAAGACCGCTGAAGATGCTAGTCTTCGATAGGACTAGGCTTTCTCTCTATTCTGGCATTTCTGCAGCCCAGTCCACATATACAGCCTCTCTTTGATAATGATGCATATGTAGTGTAGATCCTTGCTTGCTGAGTACTTCGGATGAGTACTCACGGTTGCTTTATTTTCTTTTTCTCCCCATATTCGATTGATGCCACCAGATGACGGAGCCCCTGAGACAGCTGCCCCGTCAATGATCGCTACTACTACCCCGAGGGAGGATACTGCTACGAGCTGGCTGACGACCAGGAGTAGGATCGGAGGGTCCCAGGCAGGAGGCCTACGCCTTTCGATCGTAGTGTTTTATTTTGCCCCGCCTTTCTAAAGGCCTATCTGTAACTCTGTTATATCTGTACTCAGATATCTAACGCTTTCGCTGATGCTTGTTTGTCATCAAGCTTTTGTATTCGAGCCCTCGAGGCCCTGGCTTGTAATATATGCTTGTATGACGTTATTTATGTTTTAGAGTTGTGTTGTGATATCTTCCCGTGAGTCCTTAGGCTTGATCGTGTGCATTTGCGTGTATGATTAGTGCACGATCGGGCCGGGGGCGTCACAAGTTGGTATCAGAGCCGACTGCCTGTAGGAAGCCCCCTTCCAATTCCTTGGCCGAAGTTGAATCTAGTATCCAAAAACTATTTTACTAACTTGGTTGTGTGGCTTACGGGCCCACGTCGCCAATTGGATGGTATTAGGATCTTTTACTCCTCGACCTATACTCTGGGATTCTGATCTCTCTTCTATTCGGGTTAATGATTTTACTAACTCTGACATTAGGTTCTCGTAACCACTTCATCCCGGAGAGCCCCTTCACTATAGATGATCGCTTGCTTTGCCAGAAGATTTTGCAGATACTCCTCGATGTTTCTCGAGACCCTGTGCCCACTGCTTTGCAGTTCCTGACCACCGATAATCCCCGTGGATAACATCCTTGCCGTTGTACCCTCATCCCCAGTTGCTCCTGTTGTTACAAGATACCCCTAATACTCTCCGTTGTTCTGAGAATCCTTGTATCTTCTACTTTGCAACCTCTTTCGCACTGCGGATAATTCCTCACATCTACCGGGGATCCTTTCATCCCCAGTTGTTCTTGTGTTTCCTGAAATATTTCATAATGCTATCCGATCTTCCGAGAATCTCCTGCAGCCTACTGCTTTTGAGATTCTTCCTACCTGCCTTCATTACAGTTAATTCCATATGTCTATTAATCTCATCGACCTCCTTTGTTGCCATCATTTTGAGTCCCTTGATTCATTATGCATGTGACTGCTTGCTATCATCAATTAATTCCCAGAATTCGTCATTCCGACTCAGACGTTATTTTGAACATGAACTGGTTCTCAGCCGATCAATTTGTGATCAATTGTGCCCCTAAGTCTTATCAACTTATCCATTTTTGATCAGGGCGTCTGCTTCTGATCCCCCGTTTTGGAACTCATAATTCCCTCTGCCTTCGAGCTTTGAGTTACTCAGTTGTTTCTATAATCTGATATCCTTATATTCTTTCTTCTTCTGGGTGAGTATCCCCCTGGTATCTCGAGAATAACATGGAACTACATAACTTATGAGTTCTTCATCAACTTTTCTTTCTCGCCGATTCCAATTTTCCACGGGTTCTGAGTTGTTAGATACTCGAGAACACCGATAACTGATTCGAGTCTACACTTTCCTTTCCATTGTTTTGTTTAAACCTTTCTTGTAACCTAACGTATCTAAGCAGTGATAATTCCCTGCTTATGCATACACCTCGGTGTACAAACTTTATCAGTAAGACCCTGTTACTATTGTTGATGACATTCCGGTAGCCACCGATGGACGAGAACTTTGCCTATTGGTCCGCCTCGTCTTAATGAGCAGGTAAATGGTTCTCTTCGTCCCTCGCCCTTGGTACCAACGTTGTTGCCAACATAACTGACAGGTTGTCCTCTGACATGCCTTGCTACCTTAGCCGTACAAAATGTTAGCACCCTTCCTGCTTTTAACCCACATGGTGGGCCCATAACCCACAGTTCAACAGGATCGAAACCTGACTCTCCTATACATCCTTGTTTTCTAAGTTATCCCTCGGGCTTGGCTTTGTATGTAATTCGTGAGCCATCTTCCTTGTGATCTATTCTGGTTTCAAATGCAATACTTATTTTCGATGCTTTGAGCCTCTTTCGCACTCTGTTGCAGACATCAAGCAATTGCCTACCCGGTTGAAACTTCTTATTGCACCTTCTTACCTTGCTCTCGATGACTTTCTTATATTTCAAACTCGAGAGATGCCTCTCTGCCACGTTCACTAAGATAGCCCCCTGGTACCTACCTTCTGTTGAGCTCCGTCCTTCCCGAGTCTTTCCCTCCTTACTCCGCCTTAAATCTCGGGACGAGATTTCTTGTAGTGGAGGAGAATTGTGATGCCCGGATAATTAAGCTACAGTAATTCCCTCCTAATGAGGCCACATCATCATGATTACTGTTGTTAAACTCACGTTGGTTCGAAACCGGTTCAAATTTTAAATTCAAATCAAAGTCCAAAATTCAAATTGCCAAACATGAAAACCCCCCCCCCCCCCCCCCCCCCCCCCCCCCCCCCCCCCCCCCCCCCCCCCCCCCCCCCCCCCCCCCCCCCCCCCCCCCCCCCCCCCCCCCCCCCCCCCCCCCCCCCCCCCCCCCCCCCCCCCCCCCCCCCCCCCCCCCCCCCCCCCCCCCCCCCCCCCCCCCCCCCCCCCCCCCCCCCCCCCCCCCCCCCCCCCCCCCCCCCCCCCCCCCCCCCCCCCCCCCCCCCCCCCCCCCCCCCCCCCCCCCCCCCCCCCCCCCCCCCCCCCCCCCCCCCCCCCCCCCCCCCCCCCCCCCCCCCCCCCCCCCCCCCCCCCCCCCCCCCCCCCCCCCCCCCCCCCCCCCCCCCCCCCCCCCCCCCCCCCCCCCCCCCCCCCCCCCCCCCCCCCCCCCCCCCCCCCCCCCCCCCCCCCCCCCCCCCCCCCCCCCCCCCCCCCCCCCCCCCCCCCCCCCCCCCCCCCCCCCCCCCCCCCCCCCCCCCCCCCCCCCCCCCCCCCCCCCCCCCCCCCCCCCCCCCCCCCCCCCCCCCCCCCCCCCCCCCCCCCCCCCCCCCCCCCCCCCCCCCCCCCCCCCCCCCCCCCCCCCCCCCCCCCCCCCCCCCCCCCCCCCCCCCCCCCCCCCCCCCCCCCCCCCCCCCCCCCCCCCCCCCCCCCCCCCCCCCCCCCCCCCCCCCCCCCCCCCCCCCCCCCCCCCCCCCCCCCCCCCCCCCCCCCCCCCCCCCCCCCCCCCCCCCCCCCCCCCCCCCCCCCCCCCCCCCCCCCCCCCCCCCCCCCCCCCCCCCCCCCCCCCCCCCCCCCCCCCCCCCCCCCCCCCCCCCCCCCCCCCCCCCCCCCCCCCCCCCCCCCCCCCCCCCCCCCCCCCCCCCCCCCCCCCCCCCCCCCCCCCCCCCCCCCCCCCCCCCCCCCCCCCCCCCCCCCCCCCCCCCCCCCCCCCCCCCCCCCCCCCCCCCCCCCCCCCCCCCCCCCCCCCCCCCCCCCCCCCCCCCCCCCCCCCCCCCCCCCCCCCCCCCCCCCCCCCCCCCCCCCCCCCCCCCCCCCCCCCCCCCCCCCCCCCCCCCCCCCCCCCCCCCCCCCCCCCCCCCCCCCCCCCCCCCCCCCCCCCCCCCCCCCCCCCCCCCCCCCCCCCCCCCCCCCCCCCCCCCCCCCCCCCCCCCCCCCCCCCCCCCCCCCCCCCCCCCCCCCCCCCCCCCCCCCCCCCCCCCCCCCCCCCCCCCCCCCCCCCCCCCCCCCCCCCCCCCCCCCCCCCCCCCCCCCCCCCCCCCCCCCCCCCCCCCCCCCCCCCCCCCCCCCCCCCCCCCCCCCCCCCCCCCCCCCCCCCCCCCCCCCCCCCCCCCCCCCCCCCCCCCCCCCCCCCCCCCCCCCCCCCCCCCCCCCCCCCCCCCCCCCCCCCCCCCCCCCCCCCCCCCCCCCCCCCCCCCCCCCCCCCCCCCCCCCCCCCCCCCCCCCCCCCCCCCCCCCCCCCCCCCCCCCCCCCCCCCCCCCCCCCCCCCCCCCCCCCCCCCCCCCCCCCCCCCCCCCCCCCCCCCCCCCCCCCCCCCCCCCCCCCCCCCCCCCCCCCCCCCCCCCCCCCCCCCCCCCCCCCCCCCCCCCCCCCCCCCCCCCCCCCCCCCCCCCCCCCCCCCCCCCCCCCCCCCCCCCCCCCCCCCCCCCCCCCCCCCCCCCCCCCCCCCCCCCCCCCCCCCCCCCCCCCCCCCCCCCCCCCCCCCCCCCCCCCCCCCCCCCCCCCCCCCCCCCCCCCCCCCCCCCCCCCCCCCCCCCCCCCCCCCCCCCCCCCCCCCCCCCCCCCCCCCCCCCCCCCCCCCCCCCCCCCCCCCCCCCCCCCCCCCCCCCCCCCCCCCCCCCCCCCCCCCCCCCCCCCCCCCCCCCCCCCCCCCCCCCCCCCCCCCCCCCCCCCCCCCCCCCCCCCCCCCCCCCCCCCCCCCCCCCCCCCCCCCCCCCCCCCCCCCCCCCCCCCCCCCCCCCCCCCCCCCCCCCCCCCCCCCCCCCCCCCCCCCCCCCCCCCCCCCCCCCCCCCCCCCCCCCCCCCCCCCCCCCCCCCCCCCCCCCCCCCCCCCCCCCCCCCCCCCCCCCCCCCCCCCCCCCCCCCCCCCCCCCCCCCCCCCCCCCCCCCCCCCCCCCCCCCCCCCCCCCCCCCCCCCCCCCCCCCCCCCCCCCCCCCCCCCCCCCCCCCCCCCCCCCCCCCCCCCCCCCCCCCCCCCCCCCCCCCCCCCCCCCCCCCCCCCCCCCCCCCCCCCCCCCCCCCCCCCCCCCCCCCCCCCCCCCCCCCCCCCCCCCCCCCCCCCCCCCCCCCCCCCCCCCCCCCCCCCCCCCCCCCCCCCCCCCCCCCCCCCCCCCCCCCCCCCCCCCCCCCCCCCCCCCCCCCCCCCCCCCCCCCCCCCCCCCCCCCCCCCCCCCCCCCCCCCCCCCCCCCCCCCCCCCCCCCCCCCCCCCCCCCCCCCCCCCCCCCCCCCCCCCCCCCCCCCCCCCCCCCCCCCCCCCCCCCCCCCCCCCCCCCCCCCCCCCCCCCCCCCCCCCCCCCCCCCCCCCCCCCCCCCCCCCCCCCCCCCCCCCCCCCCCCCCCCCCCCCCCCCCCCCCCCCCCCCCCCCCCCCCCCCCCCCCCCCCCCCCCCCCCCCCCCCCCCCCCCCCCCCCCCCCCCCCCCCCCCCCCCCCCCCCCCCCCCCCCCCCCCCCCCCCCCCCCCCCCCCCCCCCCCCCCCCCCCCCCCCCCCCCCCCCCCCCCCCCCCCCCCCCCCCCCCCCCCCCCCCCCCCCCCCCCCCCCCCCCCCCCCCCCCCCCCCCCCCCCCCCCCCCCCCCCCCCCCCCCCCCCCCCCCCCCCCCCCCCCCCCCCCCCCCCCCCCCCCCCCCACTCATCAATGCACATATTTTTTTGGTCATTTATTGGTCACACACGCATGCATTGCAATTAATACATTGGTAAACACAATTTTTTTTAAACGAGCTCATTAATTAAGTACTTTCGCAAACTATGAAAATTATTCCATCACTCATAATCTATCTTGTTTGGTGAGATTTTTTAATTGAGCCCTATAAATCCGAAGGGAAGGAGTAGATCTTTTTATTGGACACCATGTGAGGTTCAAGTTATAGACAAATTGTTTTCGAGGACATAAATTCGTAGATCAATCAAACAATCATGTTTCCCTAATAAGCAGAGAAGGAAACCACGGCCTTGTGGTCTAATTTTCTTTATATACAATTATATCAATTTAAAAGATACTAGTTAGTGAAAACCAAATGATATACTACCTCTGATCCAAAAAAGGTGTCATGGCGGCATCTTCAACGCTGACCTGTAAATTTTCTCCCGCATCCGTCCGTAGACAGGGGGACCAGTCCACGGACATGGATGGCAAAGCCGGCCATCCAACGTTGCGCGCATACATTTCAAGCTGGATTTTTACTAAGCGGACGACATTCATGCAAATCGGCTGATATTGATCAAAGTTCAGAAAGAAAATAGCACAAATCATCCATACATAGCAAGTTTTTCAACGGATCATGTCGTCCCACACATACTACCCCTTCAGCTTCATCCAACAGTGTGTGTACGTAAATGGCCACAATGGAGGTCGTCGACAGTGTGACGCCCCCGGCTCAATCGTGCACTAACCATACACACAAATGCACACGATTCACATGTTCGGATTTTAAGGTGCATATCGTTGCATACCACGTGACATATGTGGTAAGCAATTCCCCCCCCCCCCCCCCCCCCCCCCCCCCCCCCCCCCCCCCCCCCCCCCCCCCCCCCCCCCCCCCCCCCCCCCCCCCCCCCCCCCCCCCCCCCCCCCCCCCCCCCCCCCCCCCCCCCCCCCCCCCCCCCCCCCCCCCCCCCCCCCCCCCCCCCCCCCCCCCCCCCCCCCCCCCCCCCCCCCCCCCCCCCCCCCCCCCCCCCCCCCCCCCCCCCCCCCCCCCCCCCCCCCCCCCCCCCCCCCCCCCCCCCCCCCCCCCCCCCCCCCCCCCCCCCCCCCCCCCCCCCCCCCCCCCCCCCCCCCCCCCCCCCCCCCCCCCCCCCCCCCCCCCCCCCCCCCCCCCCCCCCCCCCCCCCCCCCCCCCCCCCCCCCCCCCCCCCCCCCCCCCCCCCCCCCCCCCCCCCCCCCCCCCCCCCCCCCCCCCCCCCCCCCCCCCCCCCCCCCCCCCCCCCCCCCCCCCCCCCCCCCCCCCCCCCCCCCCCCCCCCCCCCCCCCCCCCCCCCCCCCCCCCCCCCCCCCCCCCCCCCCCCCCCCCCCCCCCCCCCCCCCCCCCCCCCCCCCCCCCCCCCCCCCCCCCCCCCCCCCCCCCCCCCCCCCCCCCCCCCCCCCCCCCCCCCCCCCCCCCCCCCCCCCCCCCCCCCCCCCCCCCCCCCCCCCCCCCCCCCCCCCCCCCCCCCCCCCCCCCCCCCCCCCCCCCCCCCCCCCCCCCCCCCCCCCCCCCCCCCCCCCCCCCCCCCCCCCCCCCCCCCCCCCCCCCCCCCCCCCCCCCCCCCCCCCCCCCCCCCCCCCCCCCCCCCCCCCCCCCCCCCCCCCCCCCCCCCCCCCCCCCCCCCCCCCCCCCCCCCCCCCCCCCCCCCCCCCCCCCCCCCCCCCCCCCCCCCCCCCCCCCCCCCCCCCCCCCCCCCCCCCCCCCCCCCCCCCCCCCCCCCCCCCCCCCCCCCTATATCCTAAGCGCTCAGGGGTCTTGGGCCATCGCCCTGTGCACTCCGGGTCGTTGCGAGCAGGGTGAAGCCAGGCACCAGGAGGGCGCCGGTCCGTCCCGGCCGTGAGGCTGAACTGGACGTCTGACAGAGCTTTCGGCTGATGCTACGATGCAGAGTGCCCATAACTCTTCCCACGTGATGGTTAGTGCTATCAGGCCAGAGGCCTGCTCGGATCAAATATCCAAATCGTAGTGGACTAGGGGCTTGCGGAAACGAGCAGAGACTCATGATCGATGTGACCCCGTCGCCCCGTCTCGAGGACTTGCGGCAAGGGCCAAGAATGCCCGGCCACGCCTCGTATTCTCACTCGGGCACCATACAGACAACCCGTCTTCACATCACACGCGGGTACCCCTCAGGGTCGACCCGCCCTTCCAAGTAACAATAATACAGTCCAAGTATCCGTGTGTCCAAACATCAAGGGGGAAAACCCGAGGAATCACCCCCGGTGAATTCCACTCGATGTAATCATCAAGGTGAACGTATGAGGATCCACCCTCGAGGCTCACACTTGAGGGGTTGCACGACAGAGTCGTATCGGAAGTGGTTAAGGAGGAAATCACCCTCGATGACCACGACCGAATAGCTACACTACAGGGTTAACATCAGAAGTGCTGATAAGGTCTCACCCTCGGCACTCGATAGTATCCCAGTAGTGTCGAGCAACTAAGGGGAAAGTGATGTGCGGTGTCGGGGCCTGGTCTTCAAATCCCGTTAATCGGGTCTTCTGAGAATCCAGCGGGGCAGTCGGGATAAGTGGGGTCACTGATAAGTCTCTACCCAGCCTATACTAGACAGTTTAGGATAAGCAGGTAATGTTTCAATAGCAGGTTACAATAAACAGGCTATGCAGCAGAATAGGATAAACAGTAGCACCAGCAATTCTAATGCAAGCATGAGAGAGAAGAATAGGCGATATCGGTATGCTCAAAAGGGGGGGCTTGCCTGGTTGCTCGGCGGCAAAGGCAAGGTTGTCAACGGTGTCTTCGGTCTCCGGAGCTGCGGCGGTACCGGGAACTGCGTCGGTGTCGGGGTCTAACGAGAGAGAAGAGGGGGAGGAAACAGTATAAATACACAGCTAATCATGAGTAACACAATGCATAACATGGCAATACGCGGTGTCAGGGGTGATCTAACGCAGTGCCGGGTGGTACTAGTGAAGGGGGAATTCATCCGGGAAAGTTTTCCCGGTTCTGGACCTGTGTCAGACAGATGACCGGAGAGGGACGGTTGCATGTTTGTTATGATAGGAATGCGTGACGAACGAACGGATCACGTATTCGGATTCGTCTCGTCGTTCTGAGCAACTTTCATGTTCAAAGTTTTTCGATCCGAATTACGGATTATTTTATATTAATTTTTTAAAGTTTAAAACAATTTCTGGAA
>JAAAWM010009524.1:0-24590 GCA_036873465.1 Thinopyrum obtusiflorum | reverse complement strand
GTCTGGCAGAGCAAAGCTGATGACTACTCGATAGTTCAATGTGCCATGCTTTATGGCTTAGAACCGGGACTTCAACGACATTTTGAACATCATGGAGCATATGAGATGTTCCAGGAGTTGAAGTTAATATTTCAAGCAAATGCCCGGATTGAGAGATATGAAGTCTCCAATAAGTTCTACAGCTGCAAGATGAGGAGAATAGTTCTGTCAGTGAACATATACTCAAAATGTCATGGTATAACAATCACTTGATTCAACTGGGAGTTAATCTTTCGGATGATAGTGTCATTGACAGAATTCTTCAATCACTGCCACCAAGCTACAAGAGTTTTGTGATGAACTATAATATGCAAGGGATGGATAAGACAATTCCCGAGCTCTTCGCAATGCTAAAGGCTGCGGAGGTAGAAATCAAGAAGGAGCATCAAGTGTTGATGGTCAACAAGACCACCAGTTTCAAGAAAAAGGGTAAAGGGAAGAAGAAGGGGAACATCAAGAAGAACGGCAAACAAGTTGCTGCTCGGGAGAAGAAACCCAAGTCTGGACCTAAGCCTGAGACTGAGTGCTTCTACAGCAAACAGACTGGTCACTGGAAGCGGAACTGCCCCAAGTATTTGGCGGATATGAAGGATGGCAAGGTGAACAAAGGTATATGTGATATACATGTTATTGATGTGTACCTTACTAATGCTCATAGTAGCACCTGGGTATTTGATACTGGTTCTGTTGCTAATATTTGCAACTCGAAACAGGGACTACGGATTAAGCGAAGATTGGCTAAGGACGAGGTGACGATGCGCGTGGGAAATGGTTCCAAAGTCGATGTGATCGCAGTCGGCACGCTACCTCTACATCTACCTTCGGGATTAGTTTTAGACCTGAATAATTGTTATTTGGTGGCAGCGTTAAGCATGAACAATATATCTGGATCTTGTTTGATGCGAGACGGTTATTCATTTAAATCAGAGAATAATGGTTGTTCTATTTATATGAGTAATATCTTTTATGGTCATGCACCCTTGAAGAGTGGTCTATTTTTATTAAATCTCGATAGTAGTGATACACATATTCATAATATTGAAGCCAAAAGATGCAGAGTTGATAATGATAGTGCAACTTATTTGTGGCACTGCCGTTTAGGTCATATTGGTGTAAAGCGCATGAAGAAACTCCATACTGATGGACTTTTGGAATCACTTGATTATGAATCACTTGGTACTTGCGAACCATGCCTCATGGGCAAGATGACTAGAACGCCGTTCTCCGGAACAATGGAGCG
This sequence comes from Thinopyrum obtusiflorum, assembly GCA_036873465.1. Taxonomy (NCBI): domain Eukaryota; kingdom Viridiplantae; phylum Streptophyta; class Magnoliopsida; order Poales; family Poaceae; genus Thinopyrum; species Thinopyrum obtusiflorum. The sequence goes on along the minus strand of JAAAWM010009524.1, from coordinate 23,311 downwards.
AGCTACAGATTTGTTGGAGATCATACATACTGATGTATGTGGTCCGATGAATATTGAGGCTCGCGGCGGGTATCGTTATTTTCTCACCTTCACAGATGATTTGAGAAGATATGGGTATATCTATTTAATGAAACATAAGTCTGAAACATTTGAAAAGTTCAAAGAATTTCAGAGTGACCCCCCCCCCCCCCCCCCCCCCCCCCCCCCCCCCCCCCCCCCCCCCCCCCCCCCCCCCCCCCCCCCCCCCCCCCCCCCCCCCCCCCCCCCCCCCCCCCCCCCCCCCCCCCCCCCCCCCCCCCCCCCCCCCCCCCCCCCCCCCCCCCCCCCCCCCCCCCCCCCCCCCCCCCCCCCCCCCCCCCCCCCCCCCCCCCCCCCCCCCCCCCCCCCCCCCCCCCCCCCCCCCCCCCCCCCCCCCCCCCCCCCCCCCCCCCCCCCCCCCCCCCCCCCCGAGACGACACCGTATGAACTATGGTTTAGCAGTAAACCTAAGCTGTCGTTTCTTAAAGTTTGGAGTTGCGATGCTTATATGAAAAAGGTTTTCAACCTGATAAGCTCGAACCCAAATCGGAGAAGTGCGTCTTCATAGAATACCCAAAGGAAACTGTTGGGTACTCCTTCTATCACAAATCCAAAGGCAAAACATTCGTTGCTAAGAATGGATCCTTTCTAGAGAAGGAGTTTCTCTCGAAAGAAGTGAGTGGGAGGAAAGTAGAACTTGATGAGGTAACTGTACCCCCCCCCCCCCCCCCCCCCCCCCCCCCCCCCCCCCCCCCCCCCCCCCCCCCCCCCCCTTAATGATGATGATCATGAAACTTCAGATTAAGTTACTACAGAATCTCGTAGGTCTTACAGAGTAAGATCCGCACCAGAGTGGTACGGTAATCCTGTTCTGGAAGTTATGTTACTAGACCATGACGAACCTACGAACTATGAAGAAGCGATGGTGAGCCCAGATTCCGCAAAATGGCTTGAGGCCATGAGATCTGAGATAAGATCCATGTATGAAAACAAAGTATGGACTTTGATTGACTTGCCCAATGATCGGCGAGACATTGAGATTAAATGGATCTTCAAGAGGAAGACGGACGCTGATAGTGTTACTATCTACAAAGCTAGAATTGTCGCAAAAGGTTTTCGACAAGTTCAAGGTGTTGACTACGATGAGAGTTTTTCACTCGTATCTATGCTTAAGTCTGTCTGAATCATGTTAGCAATTGCCGCATTTTATGAAATCTGGCAAATGGATAAACAAAACTGCATTCCTTAATGGTTTTCTTAAAGAAGAGTTGTATATGATGCAACCAGAAGGTTTTGTCAATCCTAAAGGTGCTAACAAATTGTGCAAGCTCCAGCGATCCATCTATGGACTGGTGCAAGCATCTCGGAGTTGGAATATATGCTTTGATGAGTTGATCAAAGCATATGGTTTTATACAGACTTTTGAAGAAGCCTGTATTTACAAGAAAGTGAGTGGGAGCTCTGTAGCATTTCTAATATTATATGTGGATGACATATTGTTAATTGGAAATGATATGGAAATTCTGGATAGCATGAAAGGATACTTGAATAAGAGTTTTTCAAAGCAAGACCTCGGTGAAGCTGCTTACACATTGAGCATCAAGATCTATATAGATAGATCAAGACGCCCCCCCCCCCCCCCCCCCCCCCCCCCCCCCCCCCCCCCCCCCCCCCCCCCCCCCCCCCCCCCCCCCCCCCCCCCCCCCCCCCCCCCCCCCCCCCCCCCCCCCCCCCCCCCCCCCCCCCCCCCCCCCCCCCCCCCCCCCCCCCCCCCCCCCCCCCCCCCCCCCCCCCCCCCCCCCCCCCCCCCCCCCCCCCCCCCCCCCCCCCCCCCCCCCCCCCCCCCCCCCCCCCCCCCCCCCCCCCCCCCCCCCCCCCCCCCCCCCCCCCCCCCCCCCCCCCCCCCCCCCCCCCCCCCCCCCCCCCCCCCCCCCCCCCCCCCCCCCCCCCCCCCCCCCCCCCCCCCCCCCCCCCCCCCCCCCCCCCCCCCCCCCCCCCCCCCCCCCCCCCCCCCCCCCCCCCCCCCCCCCCCCCCCCCCCCCCCCCCCCCCCCCCCCCCCCCCCCCCCCCCCCCCCCCCCCCCCCCCCCCCCCCCCCCCCCCCCCCCCCCCCCCCCCCCCCCCCCCCCCCCCCCCCCCCCCCCCCCCCCCCCCCCCCCCCCCCCCCCCCCCCCCCCCCCCCCCCCCCCCCCCCCCCCCCCCCCCCCCCCCCCCCCCCCCCCCCCCCCCCCCCCCCCCCCCCCCCCCCCCCCCCCCCCCCCCCCCCCCCCCCCCCCCCCCCCCCCCCCCCCCCCCCCCCCCCCCCCCCCCCCCCCCCCCCCCCCCCCCCCCCCCCCCCCCCCCCCCCCCCCCCCCCCCCCCCCCCCCCCCCCCCCCCCCCCCCCCCCCCCCCCCCCCCCCCCCCCCCCCCCCCCCCCCCCCCCCCCCCCCCCCCCCCCCCCCCCCCCCCCCCCCCCCCCCCCCCCCCCCCCCCCCCCCCCCCCCCCCCCCCCCCCCCCCCCCCCCCCCCCCCCCCCCCCCCCCCCCCCCCCCCCCCCCCCCCCCCCCCCCCCCCCCCCCCCCCCCCCCCCCCCCCCCCCCCCCCCCCCCCCCCCCCCCCCCCCCCCCCCCCCCCCCCCCCCCCCCCCCCCCCCCCCCCCCCCCCCCCCCCCCCCCCCCCCCCCCCCCCCCCCCCCCCCCCCCCCCCCCCCCCCCCCCCCCCCCCCCCCCCCCCCCCCCCCCCCCCCCCCCCCCCCCCCCCCCCCCCCCCCCCCCCCCCCCCCCCCCCCCCCCCCCCCCCCCCCCCCCCCCCCCCCCCCCCCCCCCCCCCCCCCCCCCCCCCCCCCCCCCCCCCCCCCCCCCCCCCCCCCCCCCCCCCCCCCCCCCCCCCCCCCCCCCCCCCCCCCCCCCCCCCCCCCCCCCCCCCCCCCCCCCCCCCCCCCCCCCCCCCCCCCCCCTTACTGCTATTGCTTTCTTCATGACTTATACATGTTCCTATGACTATGAGATTTTGTAACTCCCGAATACCGGAGGATCACTTTGTGTGCTACCAAACGTCACAACGTAACTGGGTGATTATAAAGGTGCTCTACAGGTGTCTCCGATGGTACTTTTTGAGTTGGCATAGATCGAGATTAGGATTTGTCACTCCGATTGTCGGAGAGGTATCTCTGGGCCCTCTCAGTAATGCACATCACTATAAGCCTTGCAAGCAATGCAACTAATGAGTTAGTTGTGGGATGATGTATTACGGAACGAGTAAAGAGACTTGCCGGTAACGAGATTGAGCTAGGTATTGAGATACTGACGATCGAATCTCGGGCAAGTAACATACCGATGACAAAGGGAACAACGTATGTTGTTATGCGGTTTGACCGATAAAGATCTTCGTAGAATATGTAGGAACCAATAAGAGCATCCAGGTTCCGCTATTGGTTATTGACCGGAGACGTGTCTCGGTCATGTCTACATAGTTCTCGAACCCGTAGGGTCCGCACGCTTAAAGTTCTGTGATGATTGGTATTATGAGTTTTTGTGTTTTGATGTACCGAAGGTAGTTCAGAGTCCCGGATATGATCACGGACATGACGAGGAGTCTCGAAATGGTCGAGACATAAAGATCGATATATTGGAGGACTATGTTTGGACTTCGGAAAGGTTCCGGGCAAGTTCGGACAAATACCGGAGTACCGGGGGGTTACCGGAACCCCCCGGGGAGTATAATGGGCCTTAGTGGAGAAGAGGAGGGGCGGCCAGGGCAGGCCGCGTGCCCCCTCCCCCTAGTCCAAATTGGACAAGGAAGGGGGGCGGTGCCCCCCTTTTTCCTTCCCCCTCTCTCCTCCTTCCTTCCCTCCTACTCCTCCTCTTGGAAGGGGGGAATCCTACTCCCGATGGGAGTAGGACTCCCCTATGGCGCGCCCTAGAGAGGGCCGGCCCTCTCCCTCCTCCACTCCTTTATATACGGGGGAGGGGGGCACCCCATAGACACACAAGTTGATCAGTTGATCTTTTAGCCGTGTGCGGTGACCCCCTCCACCATAATCCACCTCGGTCATATCATAGCGGTGCTTAGGCGAAGCCCTGCATCGGTAACAACATCATCACCGTCATCATGCCGTCGTGCTGACGGAACTCTCCCGTGAAGCTCTACTGGATCGGAGTTCGTGGGACGTCACCGAGCTGAACGTGTGCTGAACTCGGAGGTGCCGTGCGTTCGGTACTTGGATCGGTCGGATCGTGAAGATGTACGACTACATCAACCGCGTTCTCATAACGCTTCCGCTTACGGTCTACGAGGGTACGTGGACAACACTCTCCCCTCTCGTTGCTATGCATCACCATGATCTTGCGTGTGCGTAGGATTTTTTTGAAATTACTACGTTCCCCAACACCTGATGCTCAGACACATTCTCCACGGTATGATGAAGAGTGGTCCATCTCTGAATGTAATCTCTCAAAGTTTCATTTGGTTTCTGGACACAATGCTGTAATTCAGTCAGCCCTGCAGGCCATTTGCAAGTGCCTTCAAATGTCCTGACAAACACTCGGGTCAATTCTTCCCAACTGAAGATACTTCCGGGAGCCAACTGATTCAACCAAGCTCTGGTTGAACCCTCCAGCATCAGGGGGAGGTGCTTCATAGCTACATCATCATTTCCGCCACCAATCTGCACAGCCACTCGGTAATCCTCTAGCCAAGTGTCTGGCTTTGACTCACCGGTGAACTTTCCCACGCCCGTTGCCAATCTGAAGCTGGGCAGGATCTCTGCAGCTCTGATGGCTCTGCTGAAACATTCAGGCCCGGAAACATGCACTCTGTTACCAATCGGATGATCTCTGTCTAGTCCTTTTCTGTGTGCCCGGTTTCTATCGACCAGACCTTGTACAAGAATTGATCTTGCATCAAACCCGGGCTCTCTTGGGTCGACTAGGGCCCTTCGCTCATCGCCATACATGCGCCTGTCATCGTATTATCGGGGCACATACGATCCGCCCCTCGGAGGGGGCGTAGGAACTCCACGGCGGTCATCACGGCCGAGTCGATGATCATATTGCTTGTGGTTCCGACCCAGGTGCTGCTCCTGGCGGTGCCCACGTCCTTCACGCCGCGGAGGCGATCTTGGGCTGTGAGCCGACTGGACCATGTCTGCCACCATAGACCTGCTGTGGATCCTGTTGTGCGACTGAGAAACTGCTGATTTTTGTTCTCCTGCTGCTCGAAGCAGCGCTCGGATCTGCAGCAAACCTCTACCAGCCTTTGAACAGGACGGTTGAATCGACTCTGCTATACGGGTTGCAGCTGCAAGATTCTGGATCGGTGTGCGATATACCTGAGGTTCAGGCGGAAACAATTGTCGATGACGTCGACTGGATTCGGGAATCTGCCGTCGGGCGCGTTCATCGAGTGAATGTTGGAGATTCTCCAGACGGGCGCACTCAGCCAAGGTGGCCAGCTGTGCAGCCTCCAAGGCTGAAGCCTCAGAGGTTTTCCCGATGATGGGGGTGTGGAGGGCCTCCATGTTGCGCCGATGCAACTCATCCCTCTGCTTCGAGGTGAGGGCCTCGGGATGATACTCGTCATGACCGCGTGACGGGCCACCGCCACCATCGCCGCTGCCACTGCGACGGAAACCAGGCAGGCTGCATGGATTGTCGACCATCAGGACCTCTGCCGCTAGGTCGCTGCTCCCGCACTCAGACAGAGTCTCGGCAGAACCAGTCGACAGGTCGAATAGTCCGTAGAGAGATTCGTCGGGCTCGATTGCCGCGACTTGAGGGGTGGCCGACTGACGGGCCACCACGTGCCTCACCCACCGCTAAAGCCGCAATCGACCAGATTGCTTGTGACGGCGAGTAGCAGGGAGCGAGGATGTCACGGTAGCCGACCGATACTGGGTCGACGGCTGCCGCAGAAGGACGTCTTGAGCGCATGCGTGAATGTGCGTCGCCCCGCGGACAGGGAGCGTCTCGACGTCGAGGGGGGCCGCTTGGAGCCAGGCGGAGTCGTCGGCGATGAAAACGAGTGCGCCGAGACGGATCTCGTGGCCCAAAGCCAAACCGCCGCCAGAAACCATGTTGATGGAGATCGGAAAAATTGCAACCTCACCGGAAGTCGCTAAGACACCTGCCCCATGGTGGGCGCCAACTGTCGTGGGAGTAAGTCTGACAGTAAGAGTAGGGGGTACGTAGGAGGAGGCAAGATCCTAGCTACAGTGAGATTGTGCACGCAAGGTTTACGAGTTCAAGCCCTTCTCGGAGGAAGCAACAACCCTACGTCTCGGTGCCCGGAGGCTTGGTCGACTGGATTACGCGTGAGAGTTACAGGGGGTGCGAACCCTTGTGCCAAAGGAGGGGGTGGCTTATATAGAGCGCGCCAGGACCCCAGCCATCCCACATTACACAGGGTTCAATGTACATAAAGACATGACGTTACTGGTAACGCCAGCCATAAAGAGTTATAAATGATCTTAAAGACTGTAGAGTGAACGCCTGACCGTTGCCATCCTGAGTGGCTTTAGGTCTTCTGTACTCCGAGTGGTTTCTTGTACAGTCGAGTGAATTCTTCTTGGTCGAATGGAATTGGGGTATCTGAGTGAGGTAGGTGGTCAAGTGGATTGCACTCCTTTGTTGAACTTCGAATGTTCTTGACTCTAGGGTAGTGACCTTGGGTAGGGCGTCTATGTCAGGCCTATGACCCTACCCTAGGTTAATGGCATCGTCAGTTGTAATCTAGATAGTTTGCAACTTCTGTAACTCCAAAAATCCTGAAAAATCAAGATGACCTAAGAAAATTGTGTATAAATCTACTGTAAAAAATTCAGAATTTTTCGACGCTCGTGTGATTTTTAAAAATTCTGGGACTGAGCGCATAAGTTTCTGTTTTTTCAGCAAGATCAAATCAACTATTACCGTAAGCTATCCCAAAGGTCTTACTTGGAAAAAACACTAATAAAACACAAAACCACATCTAACCAGAGGCTAGATGAATTATTTATTGCAAAACAGCAAGGAAAAATATTGGGTTGTCTCCCAACAAGCGCTTTTCTTTAAAGCCTTTTAGCTAGGCATTGATAATTTCGATGATGCTCACATGAAAGACAAGAATTGAAGCACAAAGAGAGCATCATATAGCATGTGAAAAACACATATAAGTCTAACATACTTCCTATGCATAGGCATCTTATAGGCAAACAAATTATCAAGACAAGCAAAAACTAGCATATGCAAGGAAGAAGAAAGAGACAATAGCAATCTCAACATAACGAGAGGTAATTTTGTAACATGAAGATTTCTACAACCATATTTTCCTCTCTCATAATAATTACATGTGGGATCATATCAAACTCAACAATATAACTATCACATAAAATATTCTCTTTATGAACCACATGCATGCAAAGTTGACACTCTTTCAAAATAGTGGGTTTGTTATGAAATAAAGTCATGACCTCTCCGAACCCACTTTTATCAAAAACTTCATAAGATTGAACATTATGAAAATATGTGGGATCTAAAGTTGACACTCTTCCAAACCCACTTTCAATATTATTGCAAACATTATTATCAATCTCATATTCATCATGGGGCTTAAATAAATTTTCAAGATCATAAGAAGAATCACCCCAATCATGATCATTGCAACAAGTTTTGGACATAGCAAAACTAGCATCCCCAAGCTTAGGGTTTTGCATATTATTAGCACAATTGATATTAATATAATTTATAGTAGCATTATTGCAATCATGCTTTTTATTCAAAGATCTACCATGAATCACTTCATAAAGTACTTCATCCCAATTTTCAGATTCACGAATTTCAAGCAAAACTTCATAAAGATAATCTAGTGCACAAAACTCACTAGCAATTGGTTCATCATAATTGGATCTCTTAAAAAGATTGGCAAGCGGATGAGGATCCATAGATCTTAAGTTCTCTAATTTGCAATAAATACACAATTATTCCAACCAAACAAGCAAACGAGCCAAATAAGACATCAAGGCAAACGAAAAGACGAACGGAAGAAGGGCGAAGAAAAGGCAAATCTTTTTGAAAATCGTTTTAGAAGTGGGGGAGAGGAAAACGAGAGGCGGATGGCAAATAATGTAATGCAAGTGATGAGAGTTTATGATGGGTACTTCGTATGTCTTGACTTGGCATAGATCTCCCTGGCAACGGCGCCAGAAATCGACAAGTTGACGGGAGATCAAATCTTGACTTGACTTGGCGTAAATCTCCTCGGCAACGGCGCCAAAAATTCTTCCTGCTACCTCTTGAGCTTGCGTTGGTTTTTCCCTTGAAGAGGAAAGGGTGATGCAGCAAAGTAGCTAGAGTAAGTATTTCCCTCAGTTTTGAGAACCAAGGTATCAATCCAGTAGGAGACAACGCACAAGCCACCGAATACTTGCACAAACAAACACCAACTTGCACCCAACGCGATAAAGGGGTTGTCAATCCCTTCATGGTTATTTGCAAAGTGAGATCTGATAGAGATGGATAAACGGTAGAGTAATATTTTTAGTATTTTTGGTTTATGGAACGGAAAGTAAAAGATTGCAAAGAAAGTAAATAGGAAACTAAAATTGTAGATCAGAAACTTATATAATGGAAACTAGACCCGGGGGCCATAGGTTTCACTAGAGGCTTCTCTCAAGATAGAAAATATTATGGTGGGTGAACAAATTACTGCCGAGCAATTGATAGAAAAGCGCAAAGTTATGATGATATCTAAGGCAATGATCATGAATATAGGCATCACGTCCGTGTCAAGTAGACCGACTCCTGCCTGCATCTACTACTATTACTCCACACATCGACCGACTCCTGCCTGCATCTAGAGTATTAAGTTCATAAGAACAAACTAACGCATTAAGTAAGATGACATGATGTAGCGGAATTAACTCAAGCAATATGATGAAAACCCCATCTTTTTATCCTCGATGGCAACAATACAATACGTGTCGGTTCCCCTTCTGCCACTAGGATCGAGCACCGCAAGATTGAACCCAAAGCTAAGCACTTCTCCCATTGCAAGAAAACCAATCTAGTTGGCCAAACCAAATCGATAGTTCGAAGAGACTTGCAAAGACATCAAATCATGCATATAAGAATTCAGAGGAGATTCAAACAATATTCATAGATAAGCTGATCATAAATCCACAATTCATCGGATCTCGGCAAACACATCGCAAAAGATTATTACATTGAATAGATCTCCAAGAACATCAAGGAGAACATGGTATTGAGAATCAAAGAGAGAGAAGAAGCCATCTAGCTACTAGCTATGGACCCGTAGGTCTGTGGTAAACTACTCACGCTTCATCGGAGAGGCAATGGTGTTGATGTAGAAGCCCTCCGTGATCGAATCCCCCTCCAGCAGGATGCCGGAAAAGGCCCCTAGATGGGATCTCACGGGTACAGAAGGTTGCGGCGGTGGAAAAGTGGTTTCGTGGCTCCCCTGGAAGGTTTTGGGATATTTGAGAATATATAGCCGGAAGAAATAGGTCGGTGGAGTCACGAGGGGCCCACAAGGGTGGGGGGCGCACCCTACCCCCCTGGGAGCGCCTCCCGACCTTGTGGCCTCCTCGTGGCTTTCCTGACGTGCACTCCAAGCCCTCTGGATGTCTTCTGGTCAAAGAAAATTCATCGCGAAAGTTTCATTCCGTTTGGACTCCGTTTGGTATTCCTTTTCTGCGAAACTCTAAAACAAGGAAAAAACAGGAACTGGGACTGGGCTCTATGTTAATAGGTTAGTCCCAAAAATGATATAAAATAGCATGTTAATGCACATAAAACATCCAAAACAGAAAATATAATAGCATGGAATAATAAAAAATTATAGATACGTTGGAGACGTATCAAGGCCAAACTCGTAACTCAAATATTCGCGTCGGCGATCAGATCGTAGAAACTTTATTTTCTTGTTGCGATGATTCTCCATTTCACTCTGAAATTCTTTGAACTCTTCAAATGTTTCAGACTTGTGTTTCATTAAGTAGATATACCCATATCTGCTCAAATCATCTGTGGAGGTCAGAAAATAACAGAAAATAATGATGCGCCGCGTGCCTCAACACTCATCGGACCGAATACATCGGTATGTATTATTTCCAATAAGTCATTAGCGCACTCCATTGTTCCGGAGAATGGAGTTTTAGTGATCTTGCCCATGAGGCACGGTTCACAAGTATCAAATGATTCATAATCAAGTGATTACAAAAGTCCATCTGTATGGAGTTTCTTCATGTGCTTTACACTAATATGACCTAAACGGCAGTGCCACAAATATGTTGCACTATCATTATCAACTTTGCATCTTTTGGCATCAATATTATGAATATGTGTCACTACGATCGAGATTCAATAAACAATTCACATTGGGTGTATGACCATAGAAGGTTTTATTCATGTAAACAGAACAACAATTATTCTCTGACTTAAATGAATAACCGTATTTCTTTAAACACGATCTAATCATGTTCATGCTCAACGCAAACACCAAATAACATTTATTTAGGTTCAACACTAGTCCCAAAGGTAGAGGGAGTATGTGATGGTGATCGTATCAACCTTGGAATTACTTCCAACACACATCGTCATCTCGTCCTTAACTAGTCTTTGTTTATTTTGCAACTCCTGTTTCGAGTTACTAATCTTAGCAACTGAACCGGTATCAAATACCAACGGTTTGCTATAAACACTAGTAAAGTACACATCAATAACATGTATAGCAAATATACCTTTGTTCACTTTTCCATCGTTCTTATCCGCCAAGTATCTGCGGCAGTTCCGCTTCCAGTGATCATTCCCTTTGCAGTAGAATCACTCAGTTTCAGGTTTGGGTCTAGCTTTGGGCTTCTTCCCGGGAGTGGCAACTTGCTTGCCATTCTTCTTGAAGTTCCCTTTCTTTCCCTTGCCCTTTTTCTTGAAACTAGTGGTCTTGTTTAACCATCAACCCTTGATGCTCTTTCTTGATTTCTACCTTCGTTGATTTCAGCATCGCGAAGAGCTCGAGAATCATTTTCGTCACCCCTTGCATATTATAGTTTATCACGAAGTTCTAGTAGCTTGGTGATAGTGACTAGAGAACTTTGTCAATCACTATCTTATCTGGAAGATTAACTCCCACTTGATTCAAGTGACTGTAGTACCCAGACATTCTGAGCACATGCTCACTGGCTGAGCTATGCTCCTCCATCTTGTAGGCAAAGTACTTGTCAGAGGTCCCATACCTCTCGACACGGGCATGAGTCTGAAATACCAATTTCAGCTCTTGGAACATCTCATATGTTCCATGACATTCAAAACATCTTTGAAGTCCCGATTCTAAGCCGTAAAGCATGGCGCACTATACTATCAAGTAGTCATCATATCGAGCTTGCAGAACGTTCATAACGTCCGCATCTGCTCCTGCAACAGGTTTGTCACCTAGTGGTGCATCAAGGACATAATTCTTCTGTGCAGCAATGAGGATAATCCTCAGATCAAGGACCCAGTCCGCATCATTGCTACTATCATCTTTCAATTTAGTTTTCTCTAGGAACATATCAAAAATATATAGGAGCTATATCACGAGCTATTGATCTACAACATAGAGATGCAAAACTATCAAGACTAAGTTCATGATAAATTAAGTTCAATTAATCAAATTACTAAAGAACTCCCACTTAAATAGACATCCCTCAAGTCATCTAAGTGATACGTGATCCAAATCAACTAACCCATGTCCGATCACCACGTGAGATGGGGTAGTCATCAATGGTGAACATCTCTATGTTGATCACATCTACTATATGATTCACGTTCGACCTTTCGGTCTCCAGTGTTTCGAAGCCATGTATGTACATGCTAGGCTTGTCAAGTTTAACCCAAGTATTATGCAAGTGTAAAACTGTCTTACACCCGTTATATGTGAACGTAGAGTCTATCACACCCGATCATCACGTGGTGTCACGAAACGACGAACTGTAGTAACGGTGCATACTCAGGAGAACATTTTTACCTTGAAATTTAATGAACGGATCATCTTATAATGCTACTGTCGTTCTAAGCAAAATAAGATGCATATAAGATAAACATCACATGCAATCAAAATATGTAACATGATATGGCCATCAGCATCTTGTGCTTTTGATCTCCATCTCCAAAGCATCATCATGATCTCCATCGTCACTGGCTCAACACCTTGATATCCATCGTTGCGTCGTGGTCGTCTCGCCAACTATTGCTTCTATAACTATTGCTAACTCATAGCGATAAAGTAAAGCAATTACATGGCGTTTGCATTTCATACAATAAAGAGACAACCATAAGGCTCCTGCCGGTTGCCTGATATCTTACAAAACATGATCATCTCATACAATAATGTATATCACATCATGTCTTGACCATATCACATCACAACATGCCCTGCAAAAACAAGTTAGACGTCCTCTACTTTGTTGTTGCAAGTTTTACGTGGCTGCTACGGGCTTCTAGCAAGGACCGTTCTTACCTATGGCAAACACCACAACGGTGATTCATCAAGTTTGTTGTTTTAACCTTCTTCAAGGATCGGCCATAGTCAAATTTGATTCAACTAAAGTTGGAGAAACAGACACCCGCCAGCCACCTTTATGCAAATCAAGTTGCATGTCAGTCGGTGGAACCGGTCTCATGTGCGTGGACATGTAAGGTTGGTCCGGGCCTCTTCATCCCACAATACCACCGAATCAAAATAAGACGTTGGTGGTAAGCAGTATGACTATCACCACCCACAACTCTTTGTATTCTACTCGTGCATATCATCTACGCATAGACCTAGCTCGGATGCCACTGTTGGGAATCGTTGCATGGAAAACAAAAAAAATCTACGCACACGCAATGATCTATGCATGGAGATGCATAGCAACGAGAGGGGGAGAGTGTCTCTACGTACCCTCGTAGACCGTAAGCGTAAGCGTTTCACAACGCGGTTGATGTAGTCAAACCACTACAAAAAAATACACTTCCGTGATGATACGTGTTTGTCACAGTAGGTCACCCCCCCCCCCCCCCCCCCCCCCCCCCCCCCCCCCCCCCCCCCCCCCCCCCCCCCCCCCCCCCCCCCCCCCCCCCCCCCCCCCCCCCCCCCCCCCCCCCCCCCCCCCCCCCCCCCCCCCCCCCCCCCCCCCCCCCCCCCCCCCCCCCCCCCCCCCCCCCCCCCCCCCCCCCCCCCCCCCCCCCCCCCCCCCCCCCCCCCCCCCCCCCCCCCCCCCCCCCCCCCCCCCCCCCCCCCCCCCCCCCCCCCCCCCCCCCCCCCCCCCCCCCCCCCCCCCCCCCCCCCCCCCCCCCCCCCCCCCCCCCCCCCCCCCCCCCCCCCCCCCCCCCCCCCCCCCCCCCCCCCCCCCCCCCCCCCCCCCCCCCCCCCCCCCCCCCCCCCCCCCCCCCCCCCCCCCCCCCCCCCCCCCCCCCCCCCCCCCCCCCCCCCCCCCCCCCCCCCCCCCCCCCCCCCCCCCCCCCCCCCCCCCCCCCCCCCCCCCCCCCCCCCCCCCCCCCCCCCCCCCCCCCCCCCCCCCCCCCCCCCCCCCCCCCCCCCCCCCCCCCCCCCCCCCCCCCCCCCCCCCCCCCCCCCCCCCCCCCCCCCCCCCCCCCCCCCCCCCCCCCCCCCCCCCCCCCCCCCCCCCCCCCCCCCCCCCCCCCCCCCCCCCCCCCCCCCCCCCCCCCCCCCCCCCCCCCCCCCCCCCCCCCCCCCCCCCCCCCCCCCCCCCCCCCCCCCCCCCCCCCCCCCCCCCCCCCCCCCCCCCCCCCCCCCCCCCCCCCCCCCCCCCCCCCCCCCCCCCCCCCCCCCCCCCCCCCCCCCCCCCCCCCCCCCCCCCCCCCCCCCCCCCCCCCCCCCCCCCCCCCCCCCCCCCCCCCCCCCCCCCCCCCCCCCCCCCCCCCCCCCCCCCCCCCCCCCCCCCCCCCCCCCCCCCCCCCCCCCCCCCCCCCCCCCCCCCCCCCCCCCCCCCCCCCCCCCCCCCCCCCCCCCCCCCCCCCCCCCCCCCCCCCCCCCCCCCCCCCCCCCCCCCCCCCCCCCCCCCCCCCCCCCCCCCCCCCCCCCCCCCCCCCCCCCCCCCCCCCCCCCCCCCCCCCCCCCCCCCCCCCCCCCCCCCCCCCCCCCCCCCCCCCCCCCCCCCCCCCCCCCCCCCCCCCCCCCCCCCCCCCCCCCCCCCCCCCCCCCCCCCCCCCCCCCCCCCCCCCCCCCCCCCCCCCCCCCCCCCCCCCCCCCCCCCCCCCCCCCCCCCCCCCCCCCCCCCCCCCCCCCCCCCCCCCCCCCCCCCCCCCCCCCCCCCCCCCCCCCCCCCCCCCCCCCCCCCCCCCCCCCCCCCCCCCCCCCCCCCCCCCCCCCCCCCCCCCCCCCCCCCCCCCCCCCCCCCCCCCCCCCCCCCCCCCCCCCCCCCCCCCCCCCCCCCCCCCCCCCCCCCCCCCCCCCCCCCCCCCCCCCCCCCCCCCCCCCCCCCCCCCCCCCCCCCCCCCCCCCCCCCCCCCCCCCCCCCCCCCCCCCCCCCCCCCCCCCCCCCCCCCCCCCCCCCCCCCCCCCCCCCCCCCCCCCCCCCCCCCCCCCCCCCCCCCCCCCCCCCCCCCCCCCCCCCCCCCCCCCCCCCCCCCCCCCCCCCCCCCCCCCCCCCCCCCCCCCCCCCCCCCCCCCCCCCCCCCCCCCCCCCCCCCCCCCCCCCCCCCCCCCCCCCCCCCCCCCCCCCCCCCCCCCCCCCCCCCCCCCCCCCCCCCCCCCCCCCCCCCCCCCCCCCCCCCCCCCCCCCCCCCCCCCCCCCCCCCCCCCCCCCCCCCCCCCCCCCCCCCCCCCCCCCCCCCCCCCCCCCCCCCCCCCCCCCCCCCCCCCCCCCCCCCCCCCCCCCCCCCCCCCCCCCCCCCCCCCCCCCCCCCCCCCCCCCCCCCCCCCCCCCCCCCCCCCCCCCCCCCCCCCCCCCCCCCCCCCCCCCCCCCCCCCCCCCCCCCCCCCCCCCCCCCCCCCCCCCCCCCCCCCCCCCCCCCCCCCCCCCCCCCCCCCCCCCCCCCCCCCCCCCCCCCCCCCCCCCCCCCCCCCCCCCCCCCCCCCCCCCCCCCCCCCCCCCCCCCCCCCCCCCCCCCCCCCCCCCCCCCCCCCCCCCCCCCCCCCCCCCCCCCCCCCCCCCCCCCCCCCCCCCCCCCCCCCCCCCCCCCCCCCCCCCCCCCCCCCCCCCCCCCCCCCCCCCCCCCCCCCCCCCCCCCCCCCCCCCCCCCCCCCCCCCCCCCCCCCCCCCCCCCCCCCCCCCCCCCCCCCCCCCCCCCCCCCCCCCCCCCCCCCCCCCCCCCCCCCCCCCCCCCCCCCCCCCCCCCCCCCCCCCCCCCCCCCCCCCCCCCCCCCCCCCCCCCCCCCCCCCCCCCCCCCCCCCCCCCCCCCCCCCCCCCCCCCCCCCCCCCCCCCCCCCCCCCCCCCCCCCCCCCCCCCCCCCCCCCCCCCCCCCCCCCCCCCCCCCCCCCCCCCCCCCCCCCCCCCCCCCCCCCCCCCCCCCCCCCCCCCCCCCCCCCCCCCCCCCCCCCCCCCCCCCCCCCCCCCCCCCCCCCCCCCCCCCCCCCCCCCCCCCCCCCCCCCCCCCCCCCCCCCCCCCCCCCCCCCCCCCCCCCCCCCCCCCCCCCCCCCCCCCCCCCCCCCCCCCCCCCCCCCCCCCCCCCCCCCCCCCCCCCCCCCCCCCCCCCCCCCCCCCCCCCCCCCCCCCCCCCCCCCCCCCCCCCCCCCCCCCCCCCCCCCCCCCCCCCCCCCCCCCCCCCCCCCCCCCCCCCCCCCCCCCCCCCCCCCCCCCCCCCCCCCCCCCCCCCCCCCCCCCCCCCCCCCCCCCCCCCCCCCCCCCCCCCCCCCCCCCCCCCCCCCCCCCCCCCCCCCCCCCCCCCCCCCCCCCCCCCCCCCCCCCCCCCCCCCCCCCCCCCCCCCCCCCCCCCCCCCCCCCCCCCCCCCCCCCCCCCCCCCCCCCCCCCCCCCCCCCCCCCCCCCCCCCCCCCCCCCCCCCCCCCCCCCCCCCCCCCCCCCCCCCCCCCCCCCCCCCCCCCCCCCCCCCCCCCCCCCCCCCCCCCCCCCCCCCCCCCCCCCCCCCCCCCCCCCCCCCCCCCCCCCCCCCCCCCCCCCCCCCCCCCCCCCCCCCCCCCCCCCCCCCCCCCCCCCCCCCCCCCCCCCCCCCCCCCCCCCCCCCCCCCCCCCCCCCCCCCCCCCCCCCCCCCCCCCCCCCCCCCCCCCCCCCCCCCCCCCCCCCCCCCCCCCCCCCCCCCCCCCCCCCCCCCCCCCCCCCCCCCCCCCCCCCCCCCCCCCCCCCCCCCCCCCCCCCCCCCCCCCCCCCCCCCCCCCCCCCCCCCCCCCCCCCCCCCCCCCCCCCCCCCCCCCCCCCCCCCCCCCCCCCCCCCCCCCCCCCCCCCCCCCCCCCCCCCCCCCAAAAGCCGCCGCCGACCGTTGTCGGGTTCTTGAAAAGGAAAACCAAGCGAAGGCATCGGACCTTGAGAAGGCTGCTGCGACGAAAAAGGATCTCCGCTTTGCTATGAGGGCAAAGAAGGAGGAGCTGCGGGAAGCCGGGGATATTGTAGCTGGGAAATCCTTTATGCTGCGGAGGAAATTCGGAGATCCATGGTATGCCCCTCTGGATCGGATGTGAAGTTCGGAGGATGCGTATATGGACTTGGCGGCGAGCGTTGCCGATGCGGCCAAGTACTTCCAGGGTCAGATGGACCGTGGAGTAGACCAGCTGTTTTGGATGCAATTCCGTTCTCCCGAGCGTCCACTTTCATTGACTGACCAATTAGCCGAATGGGACGAACTAAATAGGTTGTCCGGACTCTCTATGAGGTCTGTTGTGGATCAGCTATGGCCGGGAAGGCAAAAACCGAACAACTATTTCAGCTTGGTGCAGCAGGTCCTTGACGTGGTGCCGCGCATTAATGCTAGGTAATGCGGCTGCTGTGAAGGCGGCCGAAGAGTTGCAAGCCGAGAAGGCCGCGCATGGTGAGACCCGAGACAAGATGACCAACATGGCTGTAGAATTAAAAGCCGCCGCCGACCGTTGTCGGGTTCTTGAAAAGGAAAACCAAGCGAAGGCATCGGACCTTGAGCCCCCCCCCCCCCCCCCCCCCCCCCCCCCCCCCCCCCCCCCCCCCCCCCCCCCCCCCCCCCCCCCCCCCCCCCCCCCCCCCCCCCCCCCCCCCCCCCCCCCCCCCCCCCCCCCCCCCCCCCCCCCCCCCCCCCCCCCCCCCCCCCCCCCCCCCCCCCCCCCCCCCCCCCCCCCCCCCCCCCCCCCCCCCCCCCCCCCCCCCCCCCCCCCCCCCCCCCCCCCCCCCCCCCCCCCCCCCCCCCCCCCCCCCCCCCCCCCCCCCCCCCCCCCCCCCCCCCCCCCCCCCCCCCCCCCCCCCCCCCCCCCCCCCCCCCCCCCCCCCCCCCCCCCCCCCCCCCCCCCCCCCCCCCCCCCCCCCCCCCCCCCCCCCCCCCCCCCCCCCCCCCCCCCCCCCCCCCCCCCCCCCCCCCCCCCCCCCCCCCCCCCCCCCCCCCCCCCCCCCCCCCCCCCCCCCCCCCCCCCCCCCCCCCCCCCCCCCCCCCCCCCCCCCCCCCCCCCCCCCCCCCCCCCCCCCCCCCCCCCCCCCCCCCCCCCCCCCCCCCCCCCCCCCCCCCCCCCCCCCCCCCCCCCCCCCCCCCCCCCCCCCCCCCCCCCCCCCCCCCCCCCCCCCCCCCCCCCCCCCCCCCCCCCCCCCCCCCCCCCCCCCCCCCCCCCCCCCCCCCAGCAAGACACTGGGGAACAAAAGAAATTTCCACCAGAAGTCAAAACAGTAAACGTGTTACACGTGATCAAGGGAAAAAACAACGCGGAACTCCTAGGAAAATATACCCAAGTGCCTGTCACCGCGAAGTCCTGCCACTGGTCGTCTCAACCGATCACTTTCGACCATCGCGATTACTCAGCAAGTATCCGACACGCAGGATGGGCCGCCCTGGTATTAGACCCAATAATTGGTGGACATCACTTCACACGAGTCTTGATGGACGGTGGCAGTAGTCTAAACCTAATATATCAGGATACAATCCGCGGGATGGGGTTAGACCCAACAAAAATTCGCCATAGCAATACTACCCTTAAAGGAGTAACGCCAGGCCCAGGGGCTCATTGTACGGGATCCCTCCTACTACAAGTTATATTCGGCTCCCCTGATAACTTCCGTCGCGAGCATTTAACCTTCCACATCGCTCCGTTCCAAAGTGGCTATCAAGCACTGCTCAGATGCGAAGCTTTCGCTCGCTTTAATGCAATACCACACTACGCCTCCCTCACACTCAAGATGCCCGGTCCACGTGGCATCATTTCAGTGAAAGGAAATATCAAGCGATCTCTGCGCGCCGAAGAGAGTGCGGCTGCCTTGGCAGCCGCACACTAAAGGCGCCTGGACCAGCGAAAGCATCCAATAGCCTCCAAGAGCTCCCCCCCCCCCCCCCCCCCCCCCCCCCCCCCCCCCCCCCCCCCCCCCCCCCCCCCCCCCCCCCCCCCCCCCCCCCCCCCCCCCCCCCCCCCCCCCCCCCCCCCCCCCCCCCCCCCCCCCCCCCCCCCCCCCCCCCCCCCCCCCCCCCCCCCCCCCCCCCCCCCCCCCCCCCCCCCCCCCCCCCCCCCCCCCCCCCCCCCCCCCCCCCCCCCCCCCCCCCCCCCCCCCCCCCCCCCCCCCCCCCCCCCCCCCCCCCCCCCCCCCCCCCCCCCCCCCCCCCCCCCCCCCCCCCCCCCCCCCCCCCCCCCCCCCCCCCCCCCCCCCCCCCCCCCCCCCCCCCCCCCCCCCCCCCCCCCCCCCCCCCCCCCCCCCCCCCCCCCCCCCCCCCCCCCCCCCCCCCCCCCCCCCCCCCCCCCCCCCCCCCCCCCCCCCCCCCCCCCCCCCCCCCCCCCCCCCCCCCCCCCCCCCCCCCCCCCCCCCCCCCCCCCCCCCCCCCCCCCCCCCCCCCCCCCCCCCCCCCCCCCCCCCCCCCCCCCCCCCCCCCCCCCCCCCCCCCCCCCCCCCCCCCCCCCCCCCCCCCCCCCCCCCCCCCCCCCCCCCCCCCCCCCCCCCCCCCCCCCCCCCCCCCCCCCCCCCCCCCCCCCCCCCCCCCCCCCCCCCCCCCCCCCCCCCCCCCCCCCGGCCTAGACGCACAGTTCGGGACCCCCTACCCGAGATCCACCGGTTTTGACACCGACAGTGATCCTCTCGCGATCACATAAAGATCAACAAACTTCTCTCATCATCGAACCTGGGTTGTTATTAAGCGCATTATTATTATTACTGTTGACACATAGTGTGACCAACTATGAACTGGGCCCTTATCCATGGGCGCGGCTATTGATAGGTTTAATACACACTCTGCAGAGGTCGCGCACTTTACCCACACAACGAAACCCATGGACTCGCACTCCCATTCGGGTGGACCAATGACGTTCCGGCAAAACCGCCCTATTGCCATGACACTCTCCTGGCCACTTCGACCAGCACCCCCTTAGGGTTCAGTCCTGGGTGGCCCCATGTCTACCAAATGCATCAATGTCCACCGTCGTGGCAAAAACATAAACAGTCCCAAATGGGGACAAAAAGGCGCCTAACAACTACGAGCACAAAAGGCTTATGCCCGCCTACCTGATCAGGGTAGCGCGCGCACATAACCTTCCCTCGTTGGAGGCACCGGCGAGAGACACGACAATAGACCCAGTTAGGACCCTCCCATAAAGGCAAGTGTGGTTGCACTGGTCAGCTCGATATGGTGGCACCATGACTCACCCAATAGTTGTTCAAGTTCAATTAAGTCCGATTAAACTTGAATGCAATGAGGTGAGTCATAATAAAATAACATGATGCAACTATAATGCATGAGCCTGAATCAACATAAACATGGATGTGTAACATGATCATCAAGCATAACCACACTGAAACATTAACCAAATGAGCATGGCAAACTGACAAGCATAATATTACACATGAGCATAGCATGACCACTAGCATCATAAAGAAATACAATGTAAGAACTTAACCAGAATACTACCAAGTAAGCCTATAACCAACTAGATGTAAAGTAACATGCATAGCTACGGCACTAGATAACAGATCATAAAAATGCATCAGAAAGAACACACTATTACTACTATCAAACCTAACATACGGCAGAGATACTAGCAACTCATACATGATAACTAGGTGCATAAAAACATAGCATGAAAGTGAGCACGAATGCATAAGCATCACCGAAACAACGATAACCGTATCAAAACATGCAAGCATTTATTTTAAATATTCGAGTTGAAAACCATGGCTACTGCATGGCTATCATGCAAGTGGCTATTGTGGCTTGCCTGGGGGTGACAGAGACTCCGGGAAGAAGTGAGATGAAGCCGCGGAACGAAACGCCGGACGATTCTCTCTTGGAGGGGGCTGATTTGACGCAAGGACAAAATGGTTATTTTCACTATGGGACCACCTAGTAAAAATGTTACCAAAATATAGAGCTCGATGAGACAAAGAAGTGCGCGTTGGTTTCGCCTTGCTCGGAGTTACGGTTGCGGAGTTATGAGGTGATGAAGATCAGGGACCTATATGTGAAAAAATCAGTAAACAGGCCCATGGAGGAAAAACTAAAAGCATCTTTGGGCCAAATACGTTTTCTGAAAAGGAAAATGCATTTAGAGCCATAGTAGATGAGAATATGTTTTCAGAGAAATGAGACCGTATTTATCCCCGAAGCAAAACAAAATTACGCTTTTGTTAAAAGAAAATGTACTTACCCGAAATACATTTCCACTTAAATCCACGCGGGCCCGGGGCCAAGCCAATGCATAGAGGCTGACGGGCGGGGCCCAGGGGTAGGAGGGGGCCTATCGGGGATTTCTTCTTCCTCGCTCGCTCGACCCCGAGCGAGACAGGGGCGAGACGAGGCAGGGTGCCGGCCGGCGATGGGTTGGGCTGATCCGACCACCCCTAGCCAGGGCGCGGCCACCGGCGGGTGCGGGACGGCATGGCATGCCCATCTAGGGAGGAGGCGGCCACCGAGGAGGAGTGGAGGACGCGGGGGCGGGAGGCTACAGGGAGGAGCTCCGGCGGGTGAGAGGTGGTTAGACTCTTCCGTATGCTCTCTTCGGGAGCCGGACACTAGGACTTCGGGGGTCTACGGGATTATCTTCTTGCCTCACCGGATCCGGAGTGGCCCTTCGCGACGACACTTCGGGGTCGCCCGCTTCTGGAGCGGAGGAGTCCAGGGGAGGCGTTTCGCTCTCCATCATCTCTGGAAGAAGATCCGCCGAAGACGAGCTCATTTCAAAGGGGCTGAGGCCCGAACTGCAAGATAGATGCGGTGGTTATTTTCTCAGAGGAAAAAGGTAGCCTACCCTTACTATTAAAATATTTTGGATCACTTACGACTCGTTGGAGGGCTGATCCCCCCGCGGACTCTGTGCGGCAAAAACACCCCCAAGGCTGGACCCTCAGTGGGATACCTCTTCTCACGTTTGGAGGCTTCGGCTTCCGGATCCTCGGAAGTAGTCCTTTTCCTCCCCCGATCGTCCTCCTTCAGGGAGACGCTCGTTCCCTCGGTTGGAGCGAATCACGATGGGGGCCTGCGGCCACCTGTATTATCTCCCTCGGTATCTTCCTTCAAGGGCTCCGGGCAAGGTGCGACCTCGAGCATCTTCTCCAATACCGGATTTTCCAAACCCTCAGGGAGGGGGGCCAAACACCGAATCATCTTCGCCTTTGTTAGCCAGTCCTGGTCAAAAGGCAAACTCTCAGAAATAACTTCGAATAAAAGACAGTGTGTTCGGCTAGGGGATTTCTTACTTGTTCGGCGGCGCGGTTACTGCTCAGCCCACGTCCTCGGTGATATCCGGACATTCCACTTGAGGTCCGAAGAATGACTTGTACATCTCCTCGTGCGTCAGGCCGAGGAAACTTTGAATGGCACGTGGTCCCTCTGGGTTGAACTCCCACAAGCGCAGGGGCCGACGTTTGCAAGGCTGGGCTTAATGAACCAGCATAACTTGTACTACCAAAACCAAATTAAAATCTCCCTCGAAGAGATCTCGGATGCGGCTTTGCAGTATAGGCACATCTTTGGCTGGACCCCAACTCAGACCCCTGCTAATCCATGACATCAGTTGTGGTGGGGGGGCCGGGCGGAAAGCGGGGGCAGCCACCCACTTGGCACTTCTAGGAGCCGTGACATAAAACCACTCCCGTTGCCATACTTCCGACACCTCTGAAAAGGAGCCTTTCGGCCATGGAGCTCCTGCCATCTTGCCTATTGATGCACCTCCGCACACTGCATGTTTCCCCTCGATCATCTTCGGTTGTACTTCAAAGGTCTTGAGCCACAGGCCGAAGTGAGGGGTCACACGGAGGAAGGCCTCACACACGACAATAAATGTCGTGATGTGGAGAAAGGAGTCCGGAGCTAGATCGTGGAAATCTATCCCTTAATAGAACATCAAGCCCCTGACGAAGGGATCCAGAGTGAGGCCTAGACCTCGGAGGAAGTGGGAGACGAACACAATGTTCTCGTTGGGTTCGGGAGTAGGGACGACCTGCCCTCGAGCAGGCAGCCGATGCGAAACCTTGGCGGTCAGGTATCTGGCCTCCCTCAACTTCTTAATGTCCTCTTCCGTCACGGAGGAGGGCATCCATCGGCCTTGAAGGCTGGATCCGGACATGATTGAAGATCCTAAGCACCTAACCTGGGCTTTGGGTGTTAGAACTCGAGGCAGGGGAAGGGTTTGGTTGAGCATGAGAGGGAAAAAGCGAAAACCTTGTCCCCTTATAAAGAGGGTGAATATCAAGCGTCCTCTCCATGGCCGTTTGGGACTTGCCTATAATCTAGGGGTCCTAGACACGGTTGGGTTACCCACGACCGCATTAATGAGAATCCCATAATTAGGGGAACACGATCTCCGCTTCGGTAAGGCGTGTCAAGAAACCGCCCCGCGTTATGTGTGGAGCTGGTTAAGAGAAACGGTTCGGATAATCACCGGGCCATGACATGACGTCATGCTATCAAAACAAGCTAGCGGATTAGATCTGCGAAAACATTATTCTCTCTACGGTGAAATATGGGACTTATTTTGCAGGGTCGGACACTATCCTCGTATTCAAATTCTTCTATGATGTATTCGGAGAAGGAACCCGCCTTGCAATGCCGAAGACAATTGCGCGCCGGACTCATCGTCATTGAAGCCTGGTTCAGGGGTTACTGAGGGAGTCCTCGATTAAGGGGTCTCCGGACAGCTGGACTATCTCCATTGGCCGGACTGTTAGACTATAAAGATACAAGATTGAAGACTTTGTCTCGTGTCCGGATGGGACTCTACTTGGCGTGGAAGGCA
>JAAAWM010009523.1:0-24580 GCA_036873465.1 Thinopyrum obtusiflorum | reverse complement strand
GCCCTCCATCCCCGTCAACTTGGTAGGCCCACAAGTCAGCCTCCCACGATGCTAGGTTCCAGCTGGCAGGGGGGAGTATTCATTTTTTTTTTGTGTAATAAGGAGGCACTTCCTTGCGTGCGAAGATAGGTGGTGGGTCCGACCTGTCAGCGGGGGGCACGTTTTTTTCGCGAAATACAGAGGCCCTTTCGGTGGGTCCCAGATGTCAGGTGGAGGAATCAAAGACTTGAGAAGGCATACAGAACAAGCTAGTGTACCAGTAAAGAGATGTTGCTGAGTTTTAGAAAAAAGAGAGACGTGCTCCTGTAGCTGGTTCGAATCCAAACCTAGACTATGACTATATATGGTGCTATGTTACTCTGCAAGTAATGAAACTGACATATCCAACGTTCGCTTCTCCTCTTCTCTACTTACTCTGCCTAGCATCAGAAGCTCTGGCCGCAGCAACCATGTCCGCTGGCTGCTCGTCCACCCGCTCTTCAGCAGGCAACAACCAAATATGCGCCAAGTCGCCACCCGTACCATCGCCTGTGGGTCTCATCACACCCCCGCCGGCATGCGCACCGCAGCCGGTTGCTCATCGCAACCCGCTGCCATTGTGTGGTGCCACTGCTGCAAATCACGCAGAGTCATCCGTCGCGTCTCAACCACAATCCTCAACCCTGGCCGAGTCTTCTACAAATGCCCGAATCATGGGGTAATAATATGTTTAAGTGTTGTTCTGCTGCTTTCAGTTGCTGTTTTTTTAATAGTTTGGTTGATGATCTTCCAATTTATTTCATGCAGAAAAGGGAAGATTCGTGTGATTTGTATTTCTGGGAAGTTGCTGACCCCCCCCCCCCCCCCCCCCCCCCCCCCCCCCCCCCCCCCCCCCCCCCCCCCCCCCCCCCCCCCCCCCCCCCCCCCCCCCCCCCCCCCCCCCCCCCCCCCCCCCCCCCCCCCCCCCCCCCCCCCCCCCCCCCCCCCCCCCCCCCCCCCCCCCCCCCCCCCCCCCCCCCCCCCCCCCCCCCCCCCCCCCCCCCCCCCCCCCCCCCCCCCCCCCCCCCCCCCCCCCCCCCCCCCCCCCCCCCCCCCCCCCCCCCCCCCCCCCCCCCCCCCCCCCCCCCCCCCCCCCCCCCCCCCCCCCCCCCCCCCCCCCCCCCCCCCCCCCCCCCCCCCCCCCCCCCCCCCCCCCCCCCCCCCCCCCCCCCCCCCCCCCCCCCCCCCCCCCCCCCCCCCCCCCCCCCCCCCCCCCCCCCCCCCCCCCCCCCCCCCCCCCCCCCCCCCCCCCCCCCCCCCCCCCCCCCCCCCCCCCCCCCCCCCCCCCCCCCCCCCCCCCCCCCCCCCCCCCCCCCCCCCCCCCCCCCCCCCCCCCCCCCCCCCCCCCCCCCCCCCCCCCCCCCCCCCCCCCCCCCCCCCCCCCCCCCCCCCCCCCCCCCCCCCCCCCCCCCCCCCCCCCCCCCCCCCCCCCCCCCCCCCCCCCCCTCTTTTTTCTAAAACTCAGCAACGTCTCTTTACTGGTACACTAGCTTGTTCTTTATGCCTTCTCAAGTCTTTGATTCCTCCACCTGACATCTGGGACCCACCGGAAGGGTCTCTGTATTTCACGAAAAAAATGTGCCCCCCGCTGACAGGTCGGACCCACCAGCTATCTTCACACGCAAGGAAGTGCCTCCTTATTACGCACAAAAAAAATGAATACTCCCCCTGCCAGCTGGAACCCAGCATCGTGGGAGGCTGACTTGTGGGCCTACCAAGTTGACGGGGACGGAGGGCTTTGTCAACTTAGTCAATATGAATGATTCTAGCTCCAGTTACCGTACGATGTTCATCTAACGGCAGTAGTGCTTCTTCAACCTCTGGTCTTCTTGCTCCAGCCGCCCAAACCAGTGCCGGTCGTGCCGCGTGCTCGTGCCTCCCGTGGCCGGCTGTGATGCCGCGGAGGCCTCACCACCCCCTACTACTCCCACCGCTCGCCAGGCCATCCCTCTACTCACCCACACCCCCTGTTATTCTGCGGCAACGGCAGCCTCACACCGCAGCCGAACCAGTGAACCCTCGTACTCCTCTCCGCCTGGGCATCCACTGCCGCGTCTTCCCCGGCTCCGCGTCGTCCCCTTCCTAGGCCTCGCTGTCGTCCACCGCCTTGGTGCTCTCGGCATGGCATGGTCAATGTGGTCAACGACCGACTTCTATCGGAAGAGTACTGTACGTGGAGAGGCTGACAGCTGGGTCCACGGCCGCAGCTGGGTCCACGGCCACAGCCCAGTCTTTTTGTGATTTGCCAAGTAAGTCACTTTGTCAGGCCTGTTGGGCTGCAAATCTTTCAAGACGAGGAGAGCTTCATTCGGCTGGCCGAGAAAATGGCCTATCAGTAATGAGAAATGGGCTGTACATTTTTAAAACACATCAAACCGGCAATTAGTTTCAAATTTCTTTTTTTCATTTAGAGATTTTAAATTGCATTAATTTTTGTGCATGGACAATTTGTTGGATTTTATATTGATATACATTTATTTTTAAAATCAGTTTGAATGTGACTCGAAATTTCGGGAATAAAAACAGTTCGGACCGCACCGAAATATGCAAAATTTCGTATAATTTTTTACCCCCCCCCCCCCCCCCCCCCCCCCCCCCCCCCCCCCCCCCCCCCCCCCCCCCCCCCCCCCCCCCCCCCCCCCCCCCCCCCCCCCCCCCCCCCCCCCCCCCCCCCCCCCCCCCCCCCCCCCCCCCCCCCCCCCCCCCCCCCCCCCCCCCCCCCCCCCCCCCCCCCCCCCCCCCCCCCCCCCCCCCCCCCCCCCCCCCCCCCCCCCCCCCCCCCCCCCCCCCCCCCCCCCCCCCCCCCCCCCCCCCCCCCCCCCCCCCCCCCCCCCCCCCCCCCCCCCCCCCCCCCCCCCCCCCCCCCCCCCCCCCCCCCCCCCCCCCCCCCCCCCCCCCCCCCCCCCCCCCCCCCCCCCCCCCCCCCCCCCCCCCCCCCCCCCCCCCCCCCCCCCCCCCCCCCCCCCCCCCCCCCCCCCCCCCCCCCCCCCCCCCCCCCCCCCCCCCCCCCCCCCCCCCCCCCCCCCCCCCCCCCCCCCCCCCCCCCCCCCCCCCCCCCCCCCCCCCCCCCCCCCCCCCCCCCCCCCCCCCCCCCCCCCCCCCCCCCCCCCCCCCCCCCCCCCCCCCCCCCCCCCCCCCCCCCCCCCCCCCCCCCCCCCCCCCCCCCCCCCCCCCCCCCCCCCCCCCCCCCCCCCCCCCCCCCCCCCCCCCCCCCCCCCCCCCCCCCCCCCCCCCCCCCCCCCCCCCCCCCCCCCCCCCCCCCCCCCCCCCCCCCCCCCCCCCCCCCCCCCCCCCCCCCCCCCCCCCCCCCCCCCCCCCCCCCCCCCCCCCCCCCCCCCCCCCCCCCCCCCCCCCCCCCCCCCCCCCCCCCCCCCCCCCCCCCCCCCCCCCCCCCCCCCCCCCCCCCCCCCCCCCCCCCCCCCCCCCCCCCCCCCCCCCCCCCCCCCCCCCCCCCCCCCCCCCCCCCCCCCCCCCCCCCCCCCCCCCCCCCCCCCCCCCCCCCCCCCCCCCCCCCCCCCCCCCCCCCCCCCCCCCCCCCCCCCCCCCCCCCCCCCCCCCCCCCCCCCCCCCCCCCCCCCCCCCCCCCCCCCCCCCCCCCCCCCCCCCCCCCCCCCCCCCCCCCCCCCCCCCCCCCCCCCCCCCCCCCCCCCCCCCCCCCCCCCCCCCCCCCCCCCCCCCCCCCCCCCCCCCCCCCCCCCCCCCCCCCCCCCCCCCCCCCCCCCCCCCCCCCCCCCCCCCCCCCCCCCCCCCCCCCCCCCCCCCCCCCCCCCCCCCCCCCCCCCCCCCCCCCCCCCCCCCCCCCCCCCCCCCCCCCCCCCCCCCCCCCCCCCCCCCCCCCCCCCCCCCCCCCCCCCCCCCCCCCCCCCCCCCCCCCCCCCCCCCCCCCCCCCCCCCCCCCCCCCCCCCCCCCCCCCCCCCCCCCCCCCCCCCCCCCCCCCCCCCCCCCCCCCCCCCCCCCCCCCCCCCCCCCCCCCCCCCCCCCCCCCCCCCCCCCCCCCCCCCCCCCCCCCCCCCCCCCCCCCCCCCCCCCCCCCCCCCCCCCCCCCCCCCCCCCCCCCCCCCCCCCCCCCCCCCCCCCCCCCCCCCCCCCCCCCCCCCCCCCCCCCCCCCCCCCCCCCCCCCCCCCCCCCCCCCCCCCCCCCCCCCCCCCCCCCCCCCCCCCCCCCCCCCCCCCCCCCCCCCCCCCCCCCCCCCCCCCCCCCCCCCCCCCCCCCCCCCCCCCCCCCCCCCCCCCCCCCCCCCCCCCCCCCCCCCCCCCCCCCCCCCCCCCCCCCCCCCCCCCCCCCCCCCCCCCCCCCCCCCCCCCCCCCCCCCCCCCCCCCCCCCCCCCCCCCCCCCCCCCCCCCCCCCCCCCCCCCCCCCCCCCCCCCCCCCCCCCCCCCCCCCCCCCCCCCCCCCCCCCCCCCCCCCCCCCCCCCCCCCCCCCCCCCCCCCCCCCCCCCCCCCCCCCCCCCCCCCCCCCCCCCCCCCCCCCCCCCCCCCCCCCCCCCCCCCCCCCCCCCCCCCCCCCCCCCCCCCCCCCCCCCCCCCCCCCCCCCCCCCCCCCCCCCCCCCCCCCCCCCCCCCCCCCCCCCCCCCCCCCCCCCCCCCCCCCCCCCCCCCCCCCCCCCCCCCCCCCCCCCCCCCCCCCCCCCCCCCCCCCCCCCCCCCCCCCCCCCCCCCCCCCCCCCCCCCCCCCCCCCCCCCCCCCCCCCCCCCCCCCCCCCCCCCCCCCCCCCCCCCCCCCCCCCCCCCCCCCCCCCCCCCCCCCCCCCCCCCCCCCCCCCCCCCCCCCCCCCCCCCCCCCCCCCCCCCCCCCCCCCCCCCCCCCCCCCCCCCCCCCCCCCCCCCCCCCCCCCCCCCCCCCCCCCCCCCCCCCCCCCCCCCCCCCCCCCCCCCCCCCCCCCCCCCCCCCCCCCCCCCCCCCCCCCCCCCCCCCCCCCCCCCCCCCCCCCCCCCCCCCCCCCCCCCCCCCCCCCCCCCCCCCCCCCCCCCCCCCCCCCCCCCCCCCCCCCCCCCCCCCCCCCCCCCCCCCCCCCCCCCCCCCCCCCCCCCCCCCCCCCCCCCCCCCCCCCCCCCCCCCCCCCCCCCCCCCCCCCCCCCCCCCCCCCCCCCCCCCCCCCCCCCCCCCCCCCCCCCCCCCCCCCCCCCCCCCCCCCCCCCCCCCCCCCCCCCCCCCCCCCCCCCCCCCCCCCCCCCCCCCCCCCCCCCCCCCCCCCCCCCCCCCCCCCCCCCCCCCCCCCCCCCCCCCCCCCCCCCCCCCCCCCCCCCCCCCCCCCCCCCCCCCCCCCCCCCCCCCCCCCCCCCCCCCCCCCCCCCCCCCCCCCCCCCCCCCCCCCCCCCCCCCCCCCCCCCCCCCCCCCCCCCCCCCCCCCCCCCCCCCCCCCCCCCCCCCCCCCCCCCCCCCCCCCCCCCCCCCCCCCCCCCCCCCCCCCCCCCCCCCCCCCCCCCCCCCCCCCCCCCCCCCCCCCCCCCCCCCCCCCCCCCCCCCCCCCCCCCCCCCCCCCCCCCCCCCCCCCCCCCCCCCCCCCCCCCCCCCCCCCCCCCCCCCCCCCCCCCCCCCCCCCCCCCCCCCCCCCCCCCCCCCCCCCCCCCCCCCCCCCCCCCCCCCCCCCCCCCCCCCCCCCCCCCCCCCCCCCCCCCCCCCCCCCCCCCCCCCCCCCCCCCCCCCCCCCCCCCCCCCCCCCCCCCCCCCCCCCCCCCCCCCCCCCCGTGTTTCTTCAATCTCTGATCTTCTTGCTCCAGCCGCCAAATCCAGCGCCGGGCGGGACCGCCTGCTCCCACCTCCCTTGGCCGGCTGTGCTGCCGCGCAGGCCTCACCGCCCCCTACTACTCCACCGCTGGCCAGGGCATCCCTCTACTCACCCACACCCCTTATTATTCTGCGGCAACGGTAGCCTCACACCGCAGCAGAACCAGTGAACCCTCGTACTCCTCTCCGCATGGGCATCCACTGCCGCGTCTTCCCCGGCTCCACGTCGTCC
Organism: Thinopyrum obtusiflorum; assembly: GCA_036873465.1. NCBI lineage: Eukaryota > Viridiplantae > Streptophyta > Magnoliopsida > Poales > Poaceae > Thinopyrum > Thinopyrum obtusiflorum. Next base: position 18,599 of record JAAAWM010009523.1, on the reverse strand, counting down.
CCTTCCTAGGCCTCGCCATCGTCCACCGCCCTGGTGCTCTCGGCGCGGCGTGGTCAACGTGGTCAAGGAACGACTTCCATTGGAAGAGTACTGTACGTGGAGAGGCTGACAGTTGGGTCCACGGCGGCCGCAAGGAAGTGCCTCCTTATTACGCGCAAAATAATTATTCCTCCACCTGACAGCAGGGACCCACCGGACGGGCCACCGTATTTCGCGAAAAAAATGTTTCCCCCCTGACTGCTGGGACCCACCAGCTACATCTTCGCACGCAAGGAAGTGCGTCTGGGCAAAAAAATGATTCGCCTCCCTGACTGCTGGGACCCACTAGCTACATCTTCGCACGGAAGAAGTGCCTGACAGTCGGGACCCACCTGGTCGAAGCGTACGTAGCGTTGTCATTCTGGTCGCGAATGTGTACGTACATACTGGTCGATGTAGAGGCGCGCACGTGTCGTAGTAGAGGCGCACATGTGTCGTAGTAGAGGCGCGCACGTAGCATGTACACGTACGTACATCGGCCAAGGTGCAAGAAAGTAAATACGGCCATGTACATACATACGGGCGGGGTCTCGAACGCCTACTCGCGCGTACGTTCGGCCAGGGATCATGTACATGGCTGGGTCAGAACGGAGAAACTGCATCGTCGTCGTGTTCATGGGGAGGCAACGGAATGCGTCGTGTTCATCGGGAGGCAACGGAACGCGTGGGAGCCAACCGGCTTGGACGGAACAGCCGATGAAAATGAGGCCTGGCGTACCGCACAACGGAGGAAACGGCCTTGTGTTCGACCGGCCACATTCGAAACGGGATCCTGTTCATCGGGAGGGGTCTGGCGTACCGCAAAACGGAGGAAACGGACCTCCTACGGTCGAAATAGGGTCCTGTTGATCGGGAGGGGTGTGGTGTACCACAAAACGGAGGAAACGGACTTTGTGTTGGAGCGCTACGGTCGAAACGGGGGTCCTGTTCAGCGGGAGGAGTGTGGCATACCGCAAAACGGGACTCCACGGGATACTATTCATCTCCACCGTCGACCCCCTCCAGCCTCCACGGGCTACTGTTCATCCACCGTCGACCTCCTCCAGCCTCCACCTGTGACTGTTCATCCACGGGCTCCTGTTCATCCAGCCTCCACCGCGCGCTACTCCACCGGCTACTGTTCAACCAGCCCTCTCCACGGGCTCCTGTTCAACCACCCCTCCATGGGCTACTGTTCGTCCAGCCCTCCACCATCTACTGTTCATCCAGCCCTCCACGGGGTGGTCCTATTCATCCAGCCCTCCACGCCCCCCCCCCCCCCCCCCCCCCCCCCCCCCCCCCCCCCCCCCCCCCCCCCCCCCCCCCCCCCCCCCCCCCCCCCCCCCCCCCCCCCCCCCCCCCCCCCCCCCCCCCCCCCCCCCCCCCCCCCCCCCCCCCCCCCCCCCCCCCCCCCCCCCCCCCCCCCCCCCCCCCCCCCCCCCCCCCCCCCCCCCCCCCCCCCCCCCCCCCCCCCCCCCCCCCCCCCCCCCCCCCCCCCCCCCCCCCCCCCCCCCCCCCCCCCCCCCCCCCCCCCCCCCCCCCCCCCCCCCCCCCCCCCCCCCCCCCCCCCCCCCCCCCCCCCCCCCCCCCCCCCCCCCCCCCCCCCCCCCCCCCCCCCCCCCCCCCCCCCCCCCCCCCCCCCCCCCCCCCCCCCCCCCCCCCCCCCCCCCCCCCCCCCCCCCCCCCCCCCCCCCCCCCCCCCCCCCCCCCCCCCCCCCCCCCCCCCCCCCCCCCCCCCCCCCCCCCCCCCCCCCCCCCCCCCCCCCCCCCCCCCCCCCCCCCCCCCCCCCCCCCCCCCCCCCCCCCCCCCCCCCCCCCCCCCCCCCCCCCCCCCCCCCCCCCCCCCCCCCCCCCCCCCCCCCCCCCCCCCCCCCCCCCCCCCCCCCCCCCCCCCCCCCCCCCCCCCCCCCCCCCCCCCCCCCCCCCCCCCCCCCCCCCCCCCCCCCCCCCCCCCCCCCCCCCCCCCCCCCCCCCCCCCCCCCCCCCCCCCCCCCCCCCCCCCCCCCCCCCCCCCCCCCCCCCCCCCCCCCCCCCCCCCCCCCCCCCCCCCCCCCCCCCCCCCCCCCCCCCCCCCCCCCCCCCCCCCCCCCCCCCCCCCCCCCCCCCCCCCCCCCCCCCCCCCCCCCCCCCCCCCCCCCCCCCCCCCCCCCCCCCCCCCCCCCCCCCCCCCCCCCCCCCCCCCCCCCCCCCCCCCCCCCCCCCCCCCCCCCCCCCCCCCCCCCCAATAAGATCATATCCCAAAGGGATAAGATCAAGATCCCTAAAAAGGGGGGATAACAATCGGTGGGGAAGGGAAACGATGGGATTTCTTTCCTCCCACTTTTGCCAACGCCCCAATGGACTTGGAGGGCAAGAAACCAGCCCCCTCCACCCCTATATATAGTGGGGAGGTGCATGGGAGCAGCACCCCTTTGCCCCTGGCGCAGCCCTCCCCCTCCAACTCCTCCCCTCCTCCGTTTAGCGTAGCGAAGCTCTGCCGGAGAACCACGAGCTCCACCACCACGCCGTCGTGCTACCGGAGTTCTCCCTCAACTTATCCTCTCCCCTTGCTAGATCAAGAAGGAGGAGACATCCCCGGGCTATACGTGTGTTGGACGCGGAGGTGTCGTCCGTTCGGCGCTTGGATCGGATCTTCCGTGATTTGAATCGCCGCGAGTACGACTCCATCAACCGCATTCTTGTAACGCTTCCGCTTAGCGATCTTCAAGGGTATGAAGATGCACTCCCTTTATCTTCTTGCTAGCTTCTCCTAGATTGATCTTGGTGACACGTAGGAATTATTTTGAATTATTTCTATGTTTCCCAACAGATTACCCACAAGTATAGGGGATCAATTGTAGCTCTTTTCGATAAGTCAGAGTGTCGAACCCAACGAGGAGCAGAAGGAAATGACAAGTGGTTTTCAGCAAGGTAAGGTCTGCAAGTGCTGAAATTGTAAGTAGCAGAGCAGTTTGATAGTAGTATAATTGGTGACGAGCAAGAAATGACAGTAGTAACAAAAGTGCAGCAAGGTAGCCCAATCCTTTTGAGGCAAAGGACAGGCCAAAATGGTCTCTTATGATAAGCAACCCCCCCCCCCCCCCCCCCCCCCCCCCCCCCCCCCCCCCCCCCCCCCCCCCCCCCCCCCCCCCCCCCCCCCCCCCCCCCCCCCCCCCCCCCCCCCCCCCCCCCCCCCCCCCCCCCCCCCCCCCCCCCCCCCCCCCCCCCCCCCCCCCCCCCCCCCCCCCCCCCCCCCCCCCCCCCCCCCCCCCCCCCCCCCCCCCCCCCCCCCCCCCCCCCCCCCCCCCCCCCCCCCCCCCCCCCCCCCCCCCCCCCCCCCCCCCCCCCCCCCCCCCCCCCCCCCCCCCCCCCCCCCCCCCCCCCCCCCCCCCCCCCCCCCCCCCCCCCCCCCCCCCCCCCCCCCCCCCATGACAACCGGCAGGAGCCATAGGAGTTGTCTTAATTTATTGTATGACCTGCGAGTCAATGAAAATGCCATGTAATTACTTTACTTCATTGCTAACCGTTAGCCATAGTAGTAGAAGTAATAGTTGGCAAGACAACTTCATGAAGACACGATGATGGAGATCATGATGGTGGAGATCATGGTGTCATGCCGGTGACGAAGGTGATCATGCCGCGCCTCGAAGATGGAGATCAAAGGCGCAAGATGATATTGGCCATATCATGTCACTTTATGATTTGCATGTGATGTTTATCATGTTTACATCTTATTTGCTTAGAACAAGGTAGCATAAATAAGATGATCCCTCACTAAAATTTCAAGAAAAGTGTTCCCCCTAACTGTGCACCGTTGCGAAGGTTCGTTGTTTCGAAGCACCACGTGATGATCGGGTGTGATAGATTCTAACGTTCGCATACAACGGGTGTAAGCCAGATTTACACATGCAAAACACTTAGGTTGACTTGACGAGCCTAGCATGTACAGACATGGCCTCGGAACACAAGAGACCGAAAGGTCGAACATGAGTCGTATAGTAGATGCGATCAACATGGAGATGTTCACCGTTGATGACTAGTCCGTCTCACGTGATGATCGGACACGGCCTAGTCGATTCGGATCATGTAACACTTAGATGACTAGAGGGATGTCTATCTGAGTGGGAGTTCATTAAATAATTTGATTAGATGAACTTAATTGTCATGAACTTAGTCTAAAATATCTTTACAATATGTCTTGTAGATCAAATGGCCCACGCTAATGTTGCCCTCAACTTCAACGCATTCCTAGAGAAAACCAAGCTGAAAGACGATGGTAGCAACTATACGGACTGGGTCTGTAACTTGAGGATCATCCTCATAGCTGCCAAGAAAGCATATGTACTTGAAGCACCGCTAGGTGACGCACCCATTTTCCCAGCAACTCAAAACGTTATGAACGCCTGTCAGTCATGTAGTGATGATTACTCCCTGGTTCAGTGCGGCATGCTTTACAGCTTAGAACAGGGGCTCCAAAAGCATTTTGAGCAGCATGGACCATATGAGATGTTCCAAGAGCTGAAAATGGTTTTCCAAGCTCATGCCCGGGTCGAGAGATATGAAGTCTCCGACAAGTTCTACAGTTCTAAGATGGAGGAAAACAGTTCTGTCAGTGAGCATATACTCAAGATGTCTGGGTTGCACAACCGCTTGTCTCAGCTGGGAGTTAATCTTCCAGATGACTCGGTTATTGACAGGATCCTCCAGTCGCTTTCACCTAGCTACAAGAGCTTTGTGATAAACTACAATATGCAAGGGATGGAGAACCATTCCTGAGTTATATTCAATGCTGAAATCAGCGGAGGTGGAGATCAAAAAGGAACATCAAGTGTTGATGGTGAATAAGACCACTAGTTTCAAGAAAGGCAAGGGTAAGAAGAACTTCAAGAAGGACGGTAAGGGAGTTGCCGCGCCCGTTAAGTCAGTTGCCGGGAAGAAGCCAAAGAATGGACCCAAGCCTGAGACTCAGTGCTTTTATTGCAAGGGAAATGGTCACTGGAAACGGAACTGCCCCAAGTACTTAGCGGATAAGAAGGCCGGCAACGCCAAAGGTATATATGATATACATGTTATTGATGTGTACCTTACCAGCACTCGTCCCCCCCCCCCCCCCCCCCCCCCCCCCCCCCCCCCAAAAAGACTGACGTGGATGGTAATGTGACCATCTATAAGGCTCGGCTTCTCGCTAAGGGTTATCAACAAGTTCAAGGGGTTGACCCAGGGTCGATGTGATCGCCGTCGGCACACTACCTCTACGTCTACCTTCAGGATTAGTTTGAAAACTCAATAATTGTTATTTAGCGCCAGCTTTGAGCATGAACATTGTATCTGGATCTCGTTTAATGCGAGTTGGCTACTCATTTAAATCCGAGAATAATGGTTGTTCTATTTATATGAGAGATCTATTTTATGGTCATGCCCCGCTGGTCAATGGTTTATTTTATTGAATCTCAAACGTGATGTTACACATATTCATAGTGTGAATGCCAAAAGATGTAATGTTGATAATGATAGCCCCACATACTTGTGGTACTCCCGCCTTGGTCACATTGGTGTCAAACGCATGAAGACACCCCATGCATATGGACTTTTGGAGTCTCTTGATTATGAATCATTTGACACATGCGAACCATGCCTCATGGGCAAAATGACCAAGACTCCGCTCTCCAGAACAATGGAGTGAGCAACCAACTTATTGGAAATCATACATACTGATGTGTGCGGTCCAATGAGCATTGAGGCTCGCGGTGGCTATCGTTATGTTCTCACCCTCACTGATGACTTAAGTAGATATGGGTATGTCTACTTAATGAAAAATGAGTCTGAGACCTTTGAAAAGTTCAAGGAATTTCAGAGTGAGGTAGAGAATCAGTGTGACAGGAAAATAAAATTCTTACAATCAAATCGTGGAGGGGAATACTTGAGTCTGAGTTTGGCACGCACTTAATGAAATGTGGAATTGTTTCACAACTCACGCCGCCTGGAACACCTCAGTGTAATGGTGTGTCCGAACGTCGTAATCGCACTCTATTGGATATGGTGCAATCTATGATGTCTCTTACCGATCTACCGCAATCATTTTGGGGTTATGCTTTAGAGACTGCCACGTTGACTTTAAATAGGGCTCCGTCGAAATCCATTGAGACGACACCGTATGAATTATGGTTTGGGAAGAAACCTAAGTTATCGTTTCTGAATGTTTGGGGATATGATGCTTATGTCAAGAAACTTCAACCTGAAAAGCTCGAACCCAAGTCGGAAAAATGCGTCTTCATAGGATACCCTAAGGAAACTATTGGGTATTCCTTCTACCTCAGATTCGAAGGTAAGATCTTTGTTGCCAAGAATAGATCCTTTCTAGAGAAAGAGTTTCTCTCGAAAGAAGTAACTGGGAGGAAAGTAGAACTTGACGAGGTACTGCCTCTTGAACCTGAGAGTAGCGCAGCTCAGGAAGATGTTTCTGTGGTGCCTGCACCAACTAGAGAGGAAGTTAATGATGAAGATCATGAAACTTCGGATCAAGTTGCTACTGAACTTCGAAGGTCCATGAGGACAAGTTCCGCACCAGAGTGGTACGACAACCCTATCCTGGAAATCATGTTGTTAGACAACAATGAACCTTCGAACTATGAAGAAGCGATGGCGGGCCCGAATTCCAACAAATGGCTTGAATCCATGAAATCCGAGATAGGATCCATGTATGAAAATGAAGTATGGACTGTGACAGACTTGCCCGTTGATCGGCAAGCCATAGAGAATAAATGGATCTTTAAGAAAAAGACTGACGTGGATGGTAATGTGACCATCTATAAGGCTCGGCTTCTCGCTAAGGGTTATCAACAAGTTCAAGGGGTTGACCCAGGGTCGATGTGATCGCCCCCCCCCCCCCCCCCCCCCCCCCCCCCCCCCCCCCCCCCCCCCCCCCCCCCCCCCCCCCCCCCCCCCCCCCCCCCCCCCCCCCCCCCCCCCCCCCCCCCCCCCCCCCCCCCCCCCCCCCCCCCCCCCCCCCCCCCCCCCCCCCCCCCCCCCCCCCCCCCCCCCCCCCCCCCCCCCCCCCCCCCCCCCCCCCCCCCCCCCCCCCCCCCCCCCCCCCCCCCCCCCCCCCCCCCCCCCCCCCCCCCCCCCCCCCCCCCCCCCCCCCCCCCCCCCCCCCCCCCCCCCCCCCCCCCCCCCCCCCCCCCCCCCCCCCCCCCCCCCCCCCCCCCCCCCCCCCCCCCCCCCCCCCCCCCCCCCCCCCCCCCCCCCCCCCCCCCCCCCCCCCCCCCCCCCCCCCCCCCCCCCCCCCCCCCCCCCCCCCCCCCCCCCCCCCCCCCCCCCCCCCCCCCCCCCCCCCCCCCCCCCCCCCCCCCCCCCCCCCCCCCCCCCCCCCCCCCCCCCCCCCCCCCCCCCCCCCCCCCCCCCCCCCGATAAAGTTTTGAAGAAGTTCAAAATGGATCAGTCAAAGAAAGGGTTCTTGCCAGTGTTACAAGGTGTGAAGTTGAGTAAGACTCAATGCCCGACCACTGCAGAAGATAGAGAGAAAATGAAATTCATTCCCTATGCTTCAGCCATAGGTTCTATCATGTATGCAATGCTGTGTACCAGACCTGATGTGTGCCTTGCTATAAGTTTAGCAGGGAGGTACCAAAGTAATCCAGAAGTGGATCACTGGACAGCGGTCAAGAACATCCTAAAATACCTGTAAAGGACTAAGGATATGTTTCTCGTTTATGGAGGTGATAAAGAGCTTGTCGTAAAGGGTACATCGATGCAAGCTTTGACACTGATCCGGATGACTCTAAGTCACAAACCGGATACGTATTTATATTGAATGGTGGAGCTGTAAGTTGGTGCAGTTCCAAGCAGAGCGTCGTGGCGGGATCTACGTGTGAAGCGGAATACATAGCTGCTTCGGAAGCAGCAAATGAAGGAGTCTGGATGAAGGAGTTCATATCCGATCTAGGTGTTATACCTAGTGCATCGGAACAAATGAAAATCTTTTGTGACAATACTGGAGCAATTGCCTTGGCGAAGGAATCCACCCCCCCCCCCCCCCCCCCCCCCCCCCCCCCCCCCCCCCCCCCCCCCCCCCCCCCCCCCCCCCCCCCCCCCCCCCCCCCCCCCCCCCCCCCCCCCCCCCCCCCCCCCCCCCCCCCCCCCCCCCCCCCCCCCCCCCCCCCCCCCCCCCCCCCCCCCCCCCCCCCCCCCCCCCCCCCCCCCCCCCCCCCCCCCCCCCCCCCCCCCCCCCCCCCCCCCCCCCCCCCCCCCCCCCCCCCCCCCCCCCCCCCCCCCCCCCCCCCCCCCCCCCCCCCCCCCCCCCCCCCCCCCCCCCCCCCCCCCCCCCCCCCCCCCCCCCCCCCCCCCCCCCCCCCCCCCCCCCCCCCCCCCCCCCCCCCCCCCCCCCCCCCCCCCCCCCCCCCCCCCCCCCCCCCCCCCCCCCCCCCCCCCCCCCCCCCCCCCCCCCCCCCCCCCCCCCCCCCCCCCCCCCCCCCCCCCCCCCCCCCCCCCCCCCCCCCCCCCCCCCCCCCCCCCCCCCCCCCCCCCCCCCCCCCCCCCCCCCCCCCCCCCCCCCCCCCCCCCCCCCCCCCCCCCCCCCCCCCCCCCCCCCCCCCCCCCCCCCCCCCCCCCCCCCCCCCCCCCCCCCCCCCCCCCCCCCCCCCCCCCCCCCCCCCCCCCCCCCCCCCCCCCCCCCCCCCCCCCCCCCCCCCCCCCCCCCCCCCCCCCCCCCCCCCCCCCCCCCCCCCCCCCCCCCCCCCCCCCCCCCCCCCCCCCCCCCCCCCCCCCCCCCCCCCCCCCCCCCCCCCCCCCCCCCCCCCCCCCCCCCCCCCCCCCCCCCCCCCCCCCCCCCCCCCCCCCCCCCCCCCCCCCCCCCCCCCCCCCCCCCCCCCCCCCCCCCCCCCCCCCCCCCCCCCCCCCCCCCCCCCCCCCCCCCCCCCCCCCCCCCCCCCCCCCCCCCCCCCCCCCCCCCCCCCCCCCCCCCCCCCCCCCCCCCCCCCCCCCCCCCCCCCCCCCCCCCCCCCCCCCCCCCCCCCCCCCCCCCCCCCCCCCCCCCCCCCCCCCCCCCCCCCCCCCCCCCCCCCCCCCCCCCCCCCCCCCCCCCCCCCCCCCCCCCCCCCCCCCCCCCCCCCCCCCCCCCCCCCCCCCCCCCCCCCCCCCCCCCCCCCCCCCCCCCCCCCCCCCCCCCCCCCCCCCCCCCCCCCCCCCCCCCCCCCCCCCCCCCCCCCCCCCCCCCCCCCCCCCCCCCCCCCCCCCCCCCCCCCCCCCCCCCCCCCCCCCCCCCCCCCCCCCCCCCCCCCCCCCCCCCCCCCCCCCCCCCCCCCCCCCCCCCCCCCCCCCCCCCCCCCCCCCCCCCCCCCCCCCCCCCCCCCCCCCCCCCCCCCCCCCCCCCCCCCCCCCCCCCCCCCCCCCCCCCCCCCCCCCCCCCCCCCCCCCCCCCCCCCCCCCCCCCCCCCCCCCCCCCCCCCCCCCCCCCCCCCCCCCCCCCCCCCCCCCCCCCCCCCCCCCCCCCCCCCCCCCCCCCCCCCCCCCCCCCCCCCCCCCCCCCCCCCCCCCCCCCCCCCCCCCCCCCCCCCCCCCCCCCCCCCCCCCCCCCCCCCCCCCCCCCCCCCCCCCCCCCCCCCCCCCCCCCCCCCCCCCCCCCCCCCCCCCCCCCCCCCCCCCCCCCCCCCCCCCCCCCCCCCCCCCCCCCCCCCCCCCCCCCCCCCCCCCCCCCCCCCCCCCCCCCCCCCCCCCCCCCCCCCCCCCCCCCCCCCCCCCCCCCCCCCCCCCCCCCCCCCCCCCCCCCCCCCCCCCCCCCCCCCCCCCCCCCCCCCCCCCCCCCCCCCCCCCCCCCCCCCCCCCCCCCCCCCCCCCCCCCCCCCCCCCCCCCCCCCCCCCCCCCCCCCCCCCCCCCCCCCCCCCCCCCCCCCCCCCCCCCCCCCCCCCCCCCCCCCCCCCCCCCCCCCCCCCCCCCCCCCCCCCCCCCCCCCCCCCCCCCCCCCCCCCCCCCCCCCCCCCCCCCCCCCCCCCCCCCCCCCCCCCCCCCCCCCCCCCCCCCCCCCCCCCCCCCCCCCCCCCCCCCCCCCCCCCCCCCCCCCCCCCCCCCCCCCCCCCCCCCCCCCCCCCCCCCCCCCCCCCCCCCCCCCCCCCCCCCCCCCCCCCCCCCCCCCCCCCCCCCCCCCCCCCCCCCCCCCCCCCCCCCCCCCCCCCCCCCCCCCCCCCCCCCCCCCCCCCCCCCCCCCCCCCCCCCCCCCCCCCCCCCCCCCCCCCCCCCCCCCCCCCCCCCCCCCCCCCCCCCCCCCCCCCCCCCCCCCCCCCCCCCCCCCCCCCCCCCCCCCCCCCCCCCCCCCCCCCCCCCCCCCCCCCCCCCCCCCCCCCCCCCCCCCCCCCCCCCCCCCCCCCCCCCCCCCCCCCCCCCCCCCCCCCCCCCCCCCCCCCCCCCCCCCCCCCCCCCCCCCCCCCCCCCCCCCCCCCCCCCCCCCCCCCCCCCCCCCCCCCCCCCCCCCCCCCCCCCCCCCCCCCCCCCCCCCCCCCCCCCCCCCCCCCCCCCCCCCCCCCCCCCCCCCCCCCCCCCCCCCCCCCCCCCCCCCCCCCCCCCCCCCCCCCCCCCCCCCCCCCCCCCCCCCCCCCCCCCCCCCCCCCCCCCCCCCCCCCCCCCCCCCCCCCCCCCCCCCCCCCCCCCCCCCCCCCCCCCCCCCCCCCCCCCCCCCCCCCCCCCCCCCCCCCCCCCCCCCCCCCCCCCCCCCCCCCCCCCCCCCCCCCCCCCCCCCCCCCCCCCCCCCCCCCCCCCCCCCCCCCCCCCCCCCCCCCCCCCCCCCCCCCCCCCCCCCCCCCCCCCCCCCCCCCCCCCCCCCCCCCCCCCCCCCCCCCCCCCCCCCCCCCCCCCCCCCCCCCCCCCCCCCCCCCCCCCCCCCCCCCCCCCCCCCCCCCCCCCCCCCCCCCCCCCCCCCCCCCCCCCCCCCCCCCCCCCCCCCCCCCCCCCCCCCCCCCCCCCCCCCCCCCCCCCCCCCCCCCCCCCCCCCCCCCCCCCCCCCCCCCCCCCCCCCCCCCCCCCCCCCCCCCCCCCCCCCCCCCCCCCCCCCCCCCCCCCCCCCCCCCCCCCCCCCCCCCCCCCCCCCCCCCCCCCCCCCCCCCCCCCCCCCCCCCCCCCCCCCCCCCCCCCCCCCCCCCCCCCCCCCCCCCCCCCCCCCCCCCCCCCCCCCCCCCCCCCCCCCCCCCCCCCCCCCCCCCCCCCCCCCCCCCCCCCCCCCCCCCCCCCCCCCCCCCCCCCCCCCCCCCCCCCCCCCCCCCCCCCCCCCCCCCCCCCCCCCCCCCCCCCCCCCCCCCCCCCCCCCCCCCCCCCCCCCCCCCCCCCCCCCCCCCCCCCCCCCCCCCCCCCCCCCCCCCCCCCCCCCCCCCCCCCCCCCCCCCCCCCCCCCCCCCCCCCCCCCCCCCCCCCCCCCCCCCCCCCCCCCCCCCCCCCCCCCCCCCCCCCCCCCCCCCCCCCCCCCCCCCCCCCCCCCCCCCCCCCCCCCCCCCCCCCCCCCCCCCCCCCCCCCCCCCCCCCCCCCCCCCCCCCCCCCCCCCCCCCCCCCCCCCCCCCCCCCCCCCCCCCCCCCCCCCCCCCCCCCCCCCCCCCCCCCCCCCCCCCCCCCCCCCCCCCCCCCCCCCCCCCCCCCCCCCCCCCCCCCCCCCCCCCCCCCCCCCCCCCCCCCCCCCCCCCCCCCCCCCCCCCCCCCCCCCCCCCCCCCCCCCCCCCCCCCCCCCCCCCCCCCCCCCCCCCCCCCCCCCCCCCCCCCCCCCCCCCCCCCCCCCCCCCCCCCCCCCCCCCCCCCCCCCCCCCCCCCCCCCCCCCCCCCCCCCCCCCCCCCCCCCCCCCCCCCCCCCCCCCCCCCCCCCCCCCCCCCCCCCCCCCCCCCCCCCCCCCCCCCCCCCCCCCCCCCCCCCCCCCCCCCCCCCCCCCCCCCCCCCCCCCCCCCCCCCCCCCCCCCCCCCCCCCCCCCCCCCCCCCCCCCCCCCCCCCCCCCCCCCCCCCCCCCCCCCCCCCCCCCCCCCCCCCCCCCCCCCCCCCCCCCCCCCCCCCCCCCCCCCCCCCCCCCCCCCCCCCCCCCCCCCCCCCCCCCCCCCCCCCCCCCCCCCCCCCCCCCCCCCCCCCCCCCCCCCCCCCCCCCCCCCCCCCCCCCCCCCCCCCCCCCCCCCCCCCCCCCCCCCCCCCCCCCCCCCCCCCCCCCCCCCCCCCCCCCCCCCCCCCCCCCCCCCCCCCCCCCCCCCCCCCCCCCCCCCCCCCCCCCCCCCCCCCCCCCCCCCCCCCCCCCCCCCCCCCCCCCCCCCCCCCCCCCCCCCCCCCCCCCCCCCCCCCCCCCCCCCCCCCCCCCCCCCCCCCCCCCCCCCCCCCCCCCCCCCCCCCCCCCCCCCCCCCCCCCCCCCCCCCCCCCCCCCCCCCCCCCCCCCCCCCCCCCCCCCCCCCCCCCCCCCCCCCCCCCCCCCCCCCCCCCCCCCCCCCCCCCCCCCCCCCCCCCCCCCCCCCCCCCCCCCCCCCCCCCCCCCCCCCCCCCCCCCCCCCCCCCCCCCCCCCCCCCCCCCCCCCCCCCCCCCCCCCCCCCCCCCCCCCCCCCCCCCCCCCCCCCCCCCCCCCCCCCCCCCCCCCCCCCCCCCCCCCCCCCCCCCCCCCCCCCCCCCCCCCCCCCCCCCCCCCCCCCCCCCCCCCCCCCCCCCCCCCCCCCCCCCCCCCCCCCCCCCCCCCCCCCCCCCCCCCCCCCCCCCCCCCCCCCCCCCCCCCCCCCCCCCCCCCCCCCCCCCCCCCCCCCCCCCCCCCCCCCCCCCCCCCCCCCCCCCCCCCCCCCCCCCCCCCCCCCCCCCCCCCCCCCCCCCCCCCCCCCCCCCCCCCCCCCCCCCCCCCCCCCCCCCCCCCCCCCCCCCCCCCCCCCCCCCCCCCCCCCCCCCCCCCCCCCCCCCCCCCCCCCCCCCCCCCCCCCCCCCCCCCCCCCCCCCCCCCCCCCCCCCCCCCCCCCCCCCCCCCCCCCCCCCCCCCCCCCCCCCCCCCCCCCCCCCCCCCCCCCCCCCCCCCCCCCCCCCCCCCCCCCCCCCCCCCCCCCCCCCCCCCCCCCCCCCCCCCCCCCCCCCCCCCCCCCCCCCCCCCCCCCCCCCCCCCCCCCCCCCCCCCCCCCCCCCCCCCCCCCCCCCCCCCCCCCCCCCCCCCCCCCCCCCCCCCCCCCCCCCCCCCCCCCCCCCCCCCCCCCCCCCCCCCCCCCCCCCCCCCCCCCCCCCCCCCCCCCCCCCCCCCCCCCCCCCCCCCCCCCCCCCCCCCCCCCCCCCCCCCCCCCCCCCCCCCCCCCCCCCCCCCCCCCCCCCCCCCCCCCCCCCCCCCCCCCCCCCCCCCCCCCCCCCCCCCCCCCCCCCCCCCCCCCCCCCCCCCCCCCCCCCCCCCCCCCCCCCCCCCCCCCCCCCCCCCCCCCCCCCCCCCCCCCCCCCCCCCCCCCCCCCCCCCCCCCCCCCCCCCCCCCCCCCCCCCCCCCCCCCCCCCCCCCCCCCCCCCCCCCCCCCCCCCCCCCCCCCCCCCCCCCCCCCCCCCCCCCCCCCCCCCCCCCCCCCCCCCCCCCCCCCCCCCCCCCCCCCCCCCCCCCCCCCCCCCCCCCCCCCCCCCCCCCCCCCCCCCCCCCCCCCCCCCCCCCCCCCCCCCCCCCCCCCCCCCCCCCCCCCCCCCCCCCCCCCCCCCCCCCCCCCCCCCCCCCCCCCCCCCCCCCCCCCCCCCCCCCCCCCCCCCCCCCCCCCCCCCCCCCCCCCCCCCCCCCCCCCCCCCCCCCCCCCCCCCCCCCCCCCCCCCCCCCCCCCCCCCCCCCCCCCCCCCCCCCCCCCCCCCCCCCCCCCCCCCCCCCCCCCCCCCCCCCCCCCCCCCCCCCCCCCCCCCCCCCCCCCCCCCCCCCCCCCCCCCCCCCCCCCCCCCCCCCCCCCCCCCCCCCCCCCCCCCCCCCCCCCCCCCCCCCCCCCCCCCCCCCCCCCCCCCCCCCCCCCCCCCCCCCCCCCCCCCCCCCCCCCCCCCCCCCCCCCCCCCCCCCCCCCCCCCCCCCCCCCCCCCCCCCCCCCCCCCCCCCCCCCCCCCCCCCCCCCCCCCCCCCCCCCCCCCCCCCCCCCCCCCCCCCCCCCCCCCCCCCCCCCCCCCCCCCCCCCCCCCCCCCCCCCCCCCCCCCCCCCCCCCCCCCCCCCCCCCCCCCCCCCCCCCCCCCCCCCCCCCCCCCCCCCCCCCCCCCCCCCCCCCCCCCCCCCCCCCCCCCCCCCCCCCCCCCCCCCCCCCCCCCCCCCCCCCCCCCCCCCCCCCCCCCCCCCCCCCCCCCCCCCCCCCCCCCCCCCCCCCCCCCCCCCCCCCCCCCCCCCCCCCCCCCCCCCCCCCCCCCCCCCCCCCCCCCCCCCCCCCCCCCCCCCCCCCCCCCCCCCCCCCCCCCCCCCCCCCCCCCCCCCCCCCCCCCCCCCCCCCCCCCCCCCCCCCCCCCCCCCCCCCCCCCCCCCCCCCCCCCCCCCCCCCCCCCCCCCCCCCCCCCCCCCCCCCCCCCCCCCCCCCCCCCCCCCCCCCCCCCCCCCCCCCCCCCCCCCCCCCCCCCCCCCCCCCCCCCCCCCCCCCCCCCCCCCCCCCCCCCCCCCCCCCCCCCCCCCCCCCCCCCCCCCCCCCCCCCCCCCCCCCCCCCCCCCCCCCCCCCCCCCCCCCCCCCCCCCCCCCCCCCCCCCCCCCCCCCCCCCCCCCCCCCCCCCCCCCCCCCCCCCCCCCCCCCCCCCCCCCCCCCCCCCCCCCCCCCCCCCCCCCCCCCCCCCCCCCCCCCCCCCCCCCCCCCCCCCCCCCCCCCCCCCCCCCCCCCCCCCCCCCCCCCCCCCCCCCCCCCCCCCCCCCCCCCCCCCCCCCCCCCCCCCCCCCCCCCCCCCCCCCCCCCCCCCCCCCCCCCCCCCCCCCCCCCCCCCCCCCCCCCCCCCCCCCCCCCCCCCCCCCCCCCCCCCCCCCCCCCCCCCCCCCCCCCCCCCCCCCCCCCCCCCCCCCCCCCCCCCCCCCCCCCCCCCCCCCCCCCCCCCCCCCCCCCCCCCCCCCCCCCCCCCCCCCCCCCCCCCCCCCCCCCCCCCCCCCCCCCCCCCCCCCCCCCCCCCCCCCCCCCCCCCCCCCCCCCCCCCCCCCCCCCCCCCCCCCCCCCCCCCCCCCCCCCCCCCCCCCCCCCCCCCCCCCCCCCCCCCCCCCCCCCCCCCCCCCCCCCCCCCCCCCCCCCCCCCCCCCCCCCCCCCCCCCCCCCCCCCCCCCCCCCCCCCCCCCCCCCCCCCCCCCCCCCCCCCCCCCCCCCCCCCCCCCCCCCCCCCCCCCCCCCCCCCCCCCCCCCCCCCCCCCCCCCCCCCCCCCCCCCCCCCCCCCCCCCCCCCCCCCCCCCCCCCCCCCCCCCCCCCCCCCCCCCCCCCCCCCCCCCCCCCCCCCCCCCCCCCCCCCCCCCCCCCCCCCCCCCCCCCCCCCCCCCCCCCCCCCCCCCCCCCCCCCCCCCCCCCCCCCCCCCCCCCCCCCCCCCCCCCCCCCCCCCCCCCCCCCCCCCCCCCCCCCCCCCCCCCCCCCCCCCCCCCCCCCCCCCCCCCCCCCCCCCCCCCCCCCCCCCCCCCCCCCCCCCCCCCCCCCCCCCCCCCCCCCCCCCCCCCCCCCCCCCCCCCCCCCCCCCCCCCCCCCCCCCCCCCCCCCCCCCCCCCCCCCCCCCCCCCCCCCCCCCCCCCCCCCCCCCCCCCCCCCCCCCCCCCCCCCCCCCCCCCCCCCCCCCCCCCCCCCCCCCCCCCCCCCCCCCCCCCCCCCCCCCCCCCCCCCCCCCCCCCCCCCCCCCCCCCCCCCCCCCCCCCCCCCCCCCCCCCCCCCCCCCCCCCCCCCCCCCCCCCCCCCCCCCCCCCCCCCCCCCCCCCCCCCCCCCCCCCCCCCCCCCCCCCCCCCCCCCCCCCCCCCCCCCCCCCCCCCCCCCCCCCCCCCCCCCCCCCCCCCCCCCCCCCCCCCCCCCCCCCCCCCCCCCCCCCCCCCCCCCCCCCCCCCCCCCCCCCCCCCCCCCCCCCCCCCCCCCCCCCCCCCCCCCCCCCCCCCCCCCCCCCCCCCCCCCCCCCCCCCCCCCCCCCCCCCCCCCCCCCCCCCCCCCCCCCCCCCCCCCCCCCCCCCCCCCCCCCCCCCCCCCCCCCCCCCCCCCCCCCCCCCCCCCCCCCCCCCCCCCCCCCCCCCCCCCCCCCCCCCCCCCCCCCCCCCCCCCCCCCCCCCCCCCCCCCCCCCCCCCCCCCCCCCCCCCCCCCCCCCCCCCCCCCCCCCCCCCCCCCCCCCCCCCCCCCCCCCCCCCCCCCCCCCCCCCCCCCCCCCCCCCCCCCCCCCCCCCCCCCCCCCCCCCCCCCCCCCCCCCCCCCCCCCCCCCCCCTTGACGTGGGCACTAGTCTGAAATTCCAATTTCAGTCTTTGGAACATCTCATATGTTCAGCGATGTTTCAAAACCGTCTTTGGTGCCACAATTCTAAACCGTTAGCATTACGCACTGAACTATCACGTAGTCATCAAAACATGTATGTCAGATGTTTCCCAACATCTACAGACGATGCTCGAGGATCAGCACACTGAGCGGTGCATTAAGGACATAATCCTTCTGTGCAGAAATGAGGACAATCCTCAGTTAACGGACCCAGTCCGCATAGTTGCTACTGTCAACTCTCAACTAAATTTTCTCTAGGAACATATCTAAAACAGTAGAACTATAGCGCAAGCTACGACATAATTTGCAAAGACCTTTTGACTATGTTCATGATAATTAAGTTCATCTAATCAAATTATTTAATGAACTCCCACTTAGAAATACATCCCTCTAGTCATCTAAGTGATACATGATCCGAGTCAACTAGGTCGTGTTCGATCATCACGTGAGATGGACTAGTCATCATCGGTGAACATCTTCATGTTGATCGTATCTTCTATACGGCTCATGTTCGAACTTTCGGTCTTCCGTGTTCCGAGGCCATGTCTGTACATGCTAGGCTCGTCAAGTCAACCTAAGTGTATTGCGTGTGTAAATCTGGCTTACACCCGTTGTATGCGAATGTTAGAACCTATCACACTCGATCATCACGTGGTGCTTCGGAACAATGGACCTTAGCAACGGTGCACAGTTAGGGGGAACACTTTCTTGAAATTATGGTGAGGGATCATATTATTTATGCTACCGTCATTCTAAGCAAATAAGATGTAAAACATGATAAACATCACATGCAATCAAATAGTGACATGATATGGCCAATATCATTTTGCTCCTTTTGATCTCCATCTTCAGGGCGCCATGATCATCGTCGTCACCAGCATGACACCATGATCTCCATCATCATGATCTCCATCATCGTGTCTTCATGAAGTTGTCTCGTCAACTATTACTTCTACTACTACGGCTAATGGTTAGCGATAAAGTAAACTAATTACATGACGTATAAGTTGACACGCAGGTCATAAATAAATTAAGACAACTCCTATGGCTCCTGCCGGTTGTCATACTCATCGACATGCAAGTCGTGATTCCTATTACAAGAACATGATCAATCTCATACATCACATATATCATTCATCACATCCTTTTGGCCATATCGCATCACACGGTATATGCTGCAAAAACAAGTTAGACGTCCTCTAATTGTTGTTGCAAGTTTTTACGTGGCTGCTATAGGTTTCTAGCAAGAACATTTCTTACCTATGCCAAAACCACAACGTGATATGCCAATTTCTATTTACCCTTCATCAGGACCCTTTTCATCGAATCCGATCCGACTAAAGTGGGAGAGACAGACACTCGCTAGCCACCTTATGCAACTAGTGCATGTCAGTCGGTGGAACCAGTCTCACGTAAGCGTACGTGTAAGGTAGGTCTGGGCCGCTTCATCCCAAAATGCCACCGAATCAAGATAAGACTAGTAACGGCAAGTAAATTGACAAAATCAACGCCCACAACAACTTGTGTTCTACTCGTGCACAGAAACTACGCATAGACCTAGCTCATGATGCCACTGTTGGGGAAGGTAGCAGAAATTTAAAATTTTCTATGCATCACCAAGATCAATATATGGAGTCATCTAGCAACGAGAGAGAGGGAGTGCATCTTCATACCCTTGAAGATCGCTAAGCGGAAGCGTTCAAGAGAACGGGGTTGATGGAGTCGTACGAGTTACTAACACTTAGCAACTGAACCAGTATTTTAATACCCTGGTGCTACTAGGAGTACTAGTAAAGTACACATTAATATAACGTATATCCAAAATACTTCTGTCGACTTTGCCAGCCTTCTCATCTACCAAGTATCTAGGGTAGTTCCGCTTCAGTGACCGTTCCCCTTATTACAGAAGCACTTAGTCTCGGGTTTGGTTCAACCTTGGGTTTCTTCACTAGAGCAGCAACTGATTTGCTGTCTCATGACGTATCCCTTCTTTCCCTTGCCCTTCTTGAAACTAGTGGTTTAACCATCAACAATTGATGCTCCTACTTGATTTCTACTTTCGCGGTGTCAAACATCACGAGTTGCTCAAGGATCATCATGTCTATCCCTGATATGTTATAGTTCATCACGAAGCTCCAATAGCTTGGTGGCAGTGACTATGGAGAATCATCACTATCTCATCTGGAAGATTAACTCCCACTCGATTCAAGCGATTGCAGT
>JAAAWM010009522.1:0-24537 GCA_036873465.1 Thinopyrum obtusiflorum | reverse complement strand
GGGCCGTCGGCCAGGGAGAGGGCGTGCCAACCCCTTGTGGGCTGGCGTGTTCCTCCCCTTGGCCCATTAGGCCCATAAACTCCCCGTAGGTCTCTTGGAACCCCTTCCGGTGACCCGACAAATACCCGGTGCATTCCGAAACTTTTCTAGAGACCAAATAGTATCGTTCTATATATCGATCTTTACCTCTGGACCATTCAGGAGCTCCTCATCATGTCCGTGATCTCATCCGGGACTACGAACTACATTCGGTCACGAACTCACATAACTCATATAATACTATATCATCAACGAACGTTAAGCGTGCGGACCCTACGGGTTCGAGAATGATGTAGACATGACCGAGACGCTTCTCCGGTCAATAACCAATAGCGGGACCTAGATGCCCATATTGGTTCCTACATATTCTATGAAGATCTTTATCGGTCGAACCTTTATCACAACATATGTAGTTCCCTTTGTCTGTCAGTATGTTACATGCCCGAGATTCGATCGTCGGTATCTCCATACCTAGCTCAATCTTGTTACTGTCAAGTCTCTTTACTCGTTCTGTAATACATCATCTCGCAACTAACTCCTTAGTCACTTTGCTTGCAAGCTTCTTGTGATGGTGTATTACCGAGAGGGCCCAGAGATGCCTCTCCGATACACGGAGTGACAAATCCCAATCTTGATCCCTGCCAACTCAACAGACACCTTCGGAGATACCTATAGAGCATCTTTATGATCACCCAGTTAGGTTGTGACATTTGATAGCACACAAGGTATTCCTCCATATCTGGGAGTTGCATGATCTCATGGTCGAAGGAATATGTATTTGACATTAAGAAAGCCCCCCCCCCCCCCCCCCCCCCCCCCCCCCCCCCCCCCCCCCCCCCCCCCCCCCCCCCCCCCCCCCCCCCCCCCCCCCCCCCCCCCCCCCCCCCCCCCCCCCCCCCCCCCCCCCCCCCCCCCCCCCCCCCCCCCCCCCCCCCCCCCCCCCCCCCCCCCCCCCCCCCCCCCCCCCCCCCCCCCCCCCCCCCCCCCCCCCCCCCCCCCCCCCCCCCCCCCCCCCCCCCCCCCCCCCCCCCCCCCCCCCCCCCCCCCCCCCCCCCCCCCCCCCCCCCCCCCCCCCCCCCCCCCCCCCCCCCCCCCCCCCCCCCCCCCCCCCCCCCCCCCCCCCCCCCCCCCCCCCCCCCCCCCCCCCCCCCCCCCCCCCCCCCCCCCCCCCCCCCCCCCCCCCCCCCCCCCCCCCCCCCCCCCCCCCCCCCCCCCCCCCCCCCCCCCCCCCCCCCCCCCCCCCCCCCCCCCCCCCCCCCCCCCCCCCCCCCCCCCCCCCCCCCCCCCCCCCCCCCCCCCCCCCCCCCCCCCCCCCCCCCCCCCCCCCCCCCCCCCCCCCCCCCCCCCCCCCCCCCCCCCCCCCCCCCCCCCCCCCCCCCCCCCCCCCCCCCCCCCCCCCCCCCCCCCCCCCCCCCCCCCCCCCCCCCCCCCCCCCCCCCCCCCCCCCCCCCCCCCCCCCCCCCCCCCCCCCCCCCCCCCCCCCCCCCCCCCCCCCCCCCCCCCCCCCCCCCCCCCCCCCCCCCCCCCCCCCCCCCCCCCCCCCCCCCCCCCCCCCCCCCCCCCCCCCCCCCCCCCCCCCCCCCCCCCCCCCCCCCCCCCCCCCCCCCCCCCCCCCCCCCCCCCCCCCCCCCCCCCCCCCCCCCCCCCCCCCCCCCCCCCCCCCCCCCCCCCCCCCCCCCCCCCCCCCCCCCCCCCCCCCCCCCCCCCCCCCCCCCCCCCCCCCCCCCCCCCCCCCCCCCCCCCCCCCCCCCCCCCCCCCCCCCCCCCCCCCCCCCCCCCCCCCCCCCCCCCCCCCCCCCCCCCCCCCCCCCCCCCCCCCCCCCCCCCCCCCCCCCCCCCCCCCCCCCCCCCCCCCCCCCCCCCCCCCCCCCCCCCCCCCCCCCCCCCCCCCCCCCCCCCCCCCCCCCCCCCCCCCCCCCCCCCCCCCCCCCCCCCCCCCCCCCCCCCCCCCCCCCCCCCCCCCCCCCCCCCCCCCCCCCCCCCCCCCCCCCCCCCCCCCCCCCCCCCCCCCCCCCCCCCCCCCCCCCCCCCCCCCCCCCCCCCCCCCCCCCCCCCCCCCCCCCCCCCCCCCCCCCCCCCCCCCCCCCCCCCCCCCCCCCCCCCCCCCCCCCCCCCCCCCCCCCCCCCCCCCCCCCCCCCCCCCCCCCCCCCCCCCCCCCCCCCCCCCCCCCCCCCCCCCCCCCCCCCCCCCCCCCCCCCCCCCCCCCCCCCCCCCCCCCCCCCCCCCCCCCCCCCCCCCCCCCCCCCCCCCCCCCCCCCCCCCCCCCCCCCCCCCCCCCCCCCCCCCCCCCCCCCCCCCCCCCCCCCCCCCCCCCCCCCCCCCCCCCCCCCCCCCCCCCCCCCCCCCCCCCCCCCCCCCCCCCCCCCCCCCCCCCCCCCCCCCCCCCCCCCCCCCCCCCCCCCCCCCCCCCCCCCCCCCTATTCACCGTTGTGGTTTTGCGTAGGTAAGAATGGTTCTTTCTAGTTGTCCGTAGCAGCCACGTAAAACTTGCAACGACAAAGTAGAGGACGTCTAACTTGTTTTTGCAGGGCATGTTGTGATGTGATATATGTTGATGTATGAGATGACCATGTTTTGTAATAAGTTCACGACTTGCATGTCGATGAGTATGACAAACGGCAGGAGCCTTAGGGTTGTCTTTCATTATTGTATGACCTACGTGTCAATCACTTAAGTGCCATGTAATTGCTTTACTTTATAGCTATGCGTTAGCAATAGTTGTAGAAGCAATAGTTGGCGAGACAACCCCGACGCTACGATGGAGAACAAGGTGTCGTGCCGGTGACAATGGAGATCATGTCTATGCTTTGGAGATGGAGATCAAAAGCACAAGATGATGATGGCCATATCATGTCACATATTTTGATTGCATGTGATGTTTATCCTTTATGCATCTTATTTTGCTTAGAAGGACGGTAGCATTATAAGATGATCCCTTCAATTAATTTCAAGATAAAAGTGTTCTCCCTGAGTATGCATCGTTGCCAAAGTTCGTCATTTTGAAGCACCTCGTGATGATTGGGTGTGATAGACTCTACGTGCACATACAACGGGTGTAAGCCAATTTTGCATGTGCAGAATACTTGGGTTAAACTTGACGAGCCTAGCTTGTACAGACATGGTCTTGGAACACTGGAGACTGAAAGGTCGAACGTGAGTCATATAGTAGATAGGATCAACATAGAGATGTTCACCATTGAAGACTACCCCATCTCACGTGATGATCGGACATGGGTTAGTTGATTTGGATCATGTATCACTTACGCAACTTGAGGGATGTTGATTTAAGTGGGGGTTTATTAGTAATTTGATTATTTGCACAAACATTTATCATGAACTTAGTCTTAATAGTTTTTGCATATCTATGTTGTAGATCAATGGTCGTGCTACCATTCCATTGAATTTTAATGCGTTCCTAGAGAAAGCTAAGTTGAAAGATGATGGTAGCAACTACATGGACTGGGTCCGTAACTTGAGTATTATCCTCATTGCTGCACAGAAGAATTATGTCCTTGATGCACCGCTAGGTGAGACACCTGCTACAGGAGCTACTTCAGATGTTATCAATGTCTGACAAGCTTGATCTGATGACTACTCAATAGTTCGGTGTGCCATGCTTTACAGCTTAGAACCGGGACTTCAAAGACGTTTTGAACGCCACAGAGCATATGAGATGTTCCAAGAGTTGAAGTTGATATTTCAAGCTAATGCCCGGGTTGAGAGATATGAAGTCTCTAAGAAGTTCTATAGCTGTAAGATGGAGGAGAATAGTTCTGTCAGTATGTGTTCTGTCAGTGAACACATACTCAAGATGTCTGGGTATCATAACCACTTGACTCAGCTAGGAATTGATCTTCTAGTTGAGAGTGTTATTGACAGAGTTCTTCAGTCACTGCCACCAAGCTACAAAGGCTTTGTGATGAACTATAATATGCAAGGGATGACGAAAATGATTCCCGAGCTCTTCGCGATGTTGAAATCGGTGGAGGTAGAAATCAAGAAGAAGCATCAAGTGTTGATGGTTAACAAGACCACTAGTTTCAATAAAAAGGGCAAGGGAAAGAAAGGGAACTTCAAGAAGAAAGGCAAGCAAGTTGCCGCTCCCGTGAAGAAGCCCAAAGCTGGACCCAAGCCTGAAACTGAGTGCTTCTACTACAAGGGAAATGGTCACTGGAAGCGGAACTGCCCCAAATACTTGGCAAATAAGAAGGATGGCAAAGTGAACAAAGATATATTTGATATACATGTTATTCATGTGAACCTTACTATTGCTCATAGTAGCGCCTGGGTATTTGATACTGGTTCGATTGCTCATATTTGTAACTCGAAACAGGAGCTACAGAATAAACAAAGATTGGCTAAGGACCAGGTGACAATGCGCATCAGGAATGGTTCCAAGGTCAATGTGATTGCCGTCGGCACGCTACCTCTACATCTACCTTCGGGATTAGTTTTAGACCTCAATAATTGTTATTTTGTGCAAGCGTTGAGCATGAACATTATATCCGGATCTTGTTTAATGCATGACGGTTATTCATTTAAGTCAGAGAATAATGGTTGTTCTATTTATATGAGTAATATCTTTTATGGTCATGCACCTTTGATGAATGGTCTATTCTTGTTGAATCTCGATCATAGTGATACACATATTCATAATATTGATACCAAAAGATGCAAAGTTGATAATGATAGTGCAACATACTTGTGGCACTGCCGTTTAGGTCATATTGGTGTAAAGCGCATGAAGAAACTCCATGCGGATGGACTTTTGGAATAACTTGATTATGAATCATTTGATACTTGTGAACCATGACTCATGGGTAAGATGACTAAAGCTCCGTTCTCCAGAAAAATGGAGTGAGCTAATGACTTATTGGAAATAATACATACCGATGTATGCGGTTCGATGAGTGTTGAGGCACGCGGCTAATATCATTATTTTCTAACCTTCACAGATGATTTAAGTAGGTATGGGTATATCTACTTGATGAAACACAAGTTTGAAACATTTGAAAAGTTCAAAGAATTTCAGAGTGAAGTGGAGAATCATCGTAACAAGAAAATAAAGTTTCTATGATCTGATTGCGGAGGCGAATATTTGAGTTACGAGTTTGGCCTTCATTTAAAACAATGTGGAATTGTTTCACAACTCACGCCACCTGCAACACCACAGTGTAATGGTGTGTCCGAACATCGTAATCGTACTTTATTTGATATGGTGCGTTCTATGATGTCTCTTACTGATTTGCCTTTATCGTTTTGGGGTTATGCATTAGAGACAACCGCATTCACGTTAAATAGGGCACCATCTAAATCCATTGAGATGACATCGTATGAATTATGGTTTGGCAAGAAACCTAAGTTGTCGTTTCTTAAAGTTTGGGGATGCGATGCTTATGTCAAAAGGCTTTAGCCTGATAAGCTCGAACCCAAATCGGAGAAGTGCGTATTCATAGGATACCCTAAAGAAACTATTGGGTACACCTTCTACCACAGATCCTAAGGCAAGATCTTTGTTGCTAAGAATGGGTCATTTCTAGAGAAGGATTTCTCTCGAAAGAAGTGAGTGGGAGGAAAGTAGAACTTGATGAGGTAATTGTACCTTCTCTCGAATTGGAAAGTAGCACATCAGATAAAATCATTCCCGTGATGCCTACACCAACTAGAGAGGAAGGTAATGATGATGATCATGAAACTTCAGATCAAGTTACTACTGAACCTCGTAGTTCGTCCAGAACATGTACCGCACCAAAGTGGTACGGTAATCCTGTCCTGGAAGTCATGTTGTTAGACAATGGCGAACCTACGAACTATGAAGAAGAAATGATGAGCCCATATTCTGACAAATGGCTTGAGGCCATGAAATCTGAGATAGGATCCATGTATGAGAACAAAGTATGGACTTTGGTGGACTTGCCCGATGATCGGCAAGCCATTGAGAATAAAAGGATCTTCAAGAAGAAGACATACGCTGATGGTAATATCACTGTCTTTAAAGCTCGACTTGTCATGAAATGTTTTTGACAAGTTGAAGGGGTTGACTACGATGAGACTTTCTCACCCGTAGCGATGCTTAAGTCTGTCTGAATCATGTTAGCAATTGCCGCATTTTATGATTATGAAATCTGGCAAATGGATGTCAAAACTGCATTCCTTAATGGGTTTCTTAAAGAAGAGTTGTATATGATGCAACTAGAAGGTTTTGTCGATCCTAAAGGTGCTAACAAAGTGTGCAAGCTCCAACGATCCATTTATGGACTGGTGCAAGTATCTCGGAGTTGGAATATACGCTTTGATGATGTGATCAAAGCATATGGTTTTATACAGACTTACGGTGAAGCCTGTATTTACAAGAAAGTAAGCGGGAGCTCTGTAGCATTTCTGATATTATATGTGGATGACATATTATTGATTGGAAATGATATAGAATTTCTGGATAGCACAAAAAGGATACTTGAACAAGAATTTTTCAATGAAATACCTCGGTGAAGCTGCTTATATATTAGGCATCAAGATATATAGGGATAGATGAAGGCGCTTAATAGGACTTTCACAAAGCACATACCGTGACAAAGTTCTAAAGAAGTTCAAAATGAACCAGTCAAAGAAAGAGTTCTTGCCTATGTTGCGAGGTGTGAAATTGAGTCAGACTCAAAGTCTGACCATGACAGAAGATAGAGAGAAAATGAAAGTCATTCCCTATGCCTCAGCCCTAGGTTCTATTATGTATGCCATGCTGTGTACCAGACCTGATGTGTTCCTTGCCATAAGTTTGGCAGGGAGGTACGAAAGTAATCCAGGAGTGGATCACTGGACAACGGTCAAGAATATCCTGAAGTACCTGAAAAGGACCAAGGATATGTTTCTCGTTTATGGAGGTGACGAAGAGCTCGTCGTAAAGGATTACGTTGATGCTAGCTTCGACATAGATCCGGATGACTCTAAGTCACAAACCAGATACGTACTTATATTGAATGGTGGAGCTGTCAGTTGGGTGCAGTTCCAAGCAAAGCGTCATGGTGGGATCTACGTGTGAAGCAGAGTACATAGCTGCTTTGGAAGCAGCACATGAAGGAGTCTGGTGCTACTTCTTGAGCTTGCGTTGATTTTTTTCCTTGAATAGGAAAGGGTGATGCAGCAAAGTAGAGATAAGTATTTCCCTCAGTTTGAGAACCAAGGTATCAATCCAGTAGGAGGTACACACAAGTCTCCGATCTATGCACCTGCACAAACAATCAAATACTTGCACCCAACGTGATAAAGGGGTTGTCAATCCCTTCATGGTCACTTGCAAGGATGAGATATGATAGAGATAGGTATAAAAGATAAATAAAAGAGCAAACTAAAGTAAATCTAAATAAATTGCAGCAAGGTATTTTTGGGTTTTTTGGTTTATAGATCCGAAAATATATGACAGAAAATAGACCCGGGGCCATAGGTTTTACTAGAGGCTTCTCTCTTGAAAGAAAACATATGGTGGGTGAACAAATTACTGTCGAGCAATTGATAGAAAAGCACAAAGTTATGATAATATCCAAGGCAATGATTATGAATATAGGCATCACGTCCGTGTCAAGTAGACCGACTCCTGCCTGCATCTACTACTATTACTCCACACATCGAGCGCTATCCAGAATGCATCTAGAGTATTAAGTTCATAAGAATGGATTAACGCCTTAAGTAAGATGACATGATGTAGAGAGATAAACTCAAGAAGTTTGATGAAAACCCAATCTTTTTACCCTTGATGGCAACAATACAATACGTGCCTCGCTACCCCTACTTTGTCACTGGGTGAGGACACTGCAAGATTGAACCCAAAACCAAGCACCTCTCCCATTGCAAAAAGAACCAATCTAGTTGGCCAAACCAAACCGATAATTCGAAGAGAAATACAAAGATATCAAATCATGCACATAAGAATTCAGAAAAGACTCAAATAATATTCTTAGATAATCTAATCATAAATCCACAATTCATCGGATCTCAACAAACACACTGCAAAAGAATATTACATCGGATAGAACTCCAAGAACATCGAGGAGAACATTGTATTGAAGATCAAAGAGAGAGAAGAAGGCATCTAGCTACTAGCTATGGACCCGTAGGTCTGTGGTAAACTACTCACGCTTCACCGGAAGGGCAGCAAGGTTGATGTAGAGGCCCTGCATGATCGAATCCCCCTCAGACAGGGTGCCGGAAAAGGCCCCAAGATGGGATCTCATGGGAATATAGGCTTGAGGCGGCGGAAAAGTATTTTGGTGGACGCTTCTGTTGGTTTGGGAATATTTTAGGATTTATAGAGCTGAGATTGAGGTCAGTGGACTCCTGAGGGGCCCACAAGCCAGGGGGAACACCCTGAGGGCTTGTGGATCCCTCGGGACTCTTCTGGCCCTCTCCCCAAGTCTTCTAGGTGTCTTCTGGTCCAAGAAAAATCATCACGACTCAGTTTGATATTCCTTTTCTGTAAAACTCAAAAGCAAGAAAAAAACAGAAACTGGCACTGTGCTCTAGGTTAATAGGTTAGTCCCAAAAATAATATAAAATAGCATATTAATGCACATAAAACATCCAAAACAGATAATATAATAGCATGGAATAATAAAAAATTATAGATACGTTGGAGCCGTATCAAGCATCTCCAAGCTTAATTCCTACTCGTCCTCGAGTAGGTAAATGATAAAAACAGAAGTTTTGATGTGGAATTTTACCTAACATATTTATCCATGTAATTTTCTTTATTGTGGCATGAATATTCAGATCCATAAGGTTCAAAACAAAAGTTTAATATTGACATAACCCCCCCCCCCCCCCCCCCCCCCCCCCCCCCCCCCCCCCCCCCCCCCCCCCCCCCCCCCCCCCCCCCCCCCCCCCCCCCCCCCCCCCCCCCCCCCCCCCCCCCCCCCCCCCCCCCCCCCCCCCCCCCCCCCCCCCCCCCCCCCCCCCCCTATGCCAACTACATGATCATACAAAGCAAAAAATAACATGGCCAAAGAAAGTTATCCCTACAAAATCATATAGTCTGGCTATGCTCCATCTTTATCACACAAAGTATTTTATCATGCACAACCCCGATGACAAGCCAAGCAATTGTTTCATACTTTTGGTGTTCTCAAACTTTTTCAACTTTCACGCAATATATGAGCGTGAGCCATGGATATAGCACTATAGGTGGAATAGAATATGGTGTTTGTGGAGAAGACAAAAAGAAGGACAAAGTCTCACATCAACTAGGCATATTAACGGGCTATGGAGATGCCCATTAATAGATATAAATATGAGTGAGTAGAGATTGCCAAGCAACGGATGCACTAGAGCTATATGTGTATGAAAGCTCAAAAAGAAACTAAGTGGGTGTGCATCCAACTCGCTTGCTCATGAAGACCTAGGGCAATTTGAGGAAGCCCATCATTGGAATATACAAGCCAAGTTCTATAATGAGAAATTCCCACTAGTATATGAAAGCGACAAAATAGGAGACTCTCTATCATGAAGATCATGGTGCTACTTTGAAGAGCACGTGTGGAAAAAGGATAGTAACATTTTCCCTTCTCTCTTTTCTCTCATTTTTTTCTTTTTTTTGTTTGGCCTTCTTTTGGCCACTTTTATTTTTTGTAAAGTTCGAAGACTCATCCCAACTTGTGAGGGAATCATAGCTTCCATCATCCTTTCCTCACATGGGACAATGCTCTAATAATGATGATCATCACACTTTTATTTACTTACAACTCAAGAATTACAACTCGATTCTAGAACAAAATATGACTCTATATGAATGCCTCCAGTGGTGTACCGGGATCTACAATGATCAAGAGTGACATGTATAAAAAATATGAATGGTGGCCTTGCCACAAATACTATGCCAACTACATGATCATACAAAGCAATATGACAATGATGAAGCGTGTCATAATAAACGGAATGGTGGAAGTTTCATGGCAATATATCTCGGAATGGCTATGGAAATGCCATAATAGGTAGGTATGGTGGCTGTTTTGAGGAAGGTAAATGGTGGGTTTAATGCACCGGCAAGAATTGCGCGGTACTAGAGAGGCTAGCAATGGTGGAAGGGTGAGAGTGCGTATAATCCATGGACTCAACAATAGTCATAAAGAACTCACATACTTATTGCAAAAAATTATTAGCCATCAAAACAAAGTACTACACACATGCTCCTAGGGGGGTAGATTGGTAGGAAAAGACCATCGCTCGTCCCCGACCGCCACTCATAAGGAAGACAATCAAAGAATAAATCATGCTCCGACTTCATCACATAACGGTTCACCATATGTGCATGATATGGGAATCACAAACTTTAACACAAGTATTTCTACCAATCCACAATTACTCACTAGCATGACTCTAATATCACCATCTTTATATCTCAAATCAAATGCAAGGAATCAAACTTCTCATCTATTCAATGCTCTTTATATGAAAGTTTTTATTATATCCCTCTTGGATGCCCATCATATTAGGACTAAATTCATAACCTAAGAAAATTACCATGCTGTTTAGAGACTCTCAAAATAATATAAGTGAAGCATGAGAGTTCAGAAATTTCTATAAAATAAAGCCACCGCCGTGCTCTAAAAAGATATAAGTGAAGCACTAGAGCAAACTGCCTAGCTCAAAAGATATAAGTGAAGCACATAGAGTATTCTAATAAATTCATGATTCATGTGTGTCCCTCTCAAAAGATGTGTACAGAAAGGATGATTATGGCAAACTAAAAATAAAAGACTCATATCACACAAGATGCTCCAAGCAAAACACATATCATGTGGTGAATAAAAATATAGCCTCAAGTAAATTTACCGATGGATTGAAGACGAAAGAGGGGATGCCATCCGGGGCATCCCCAAGCTTAGATGCTTGGTCGTCCTTGAATATTACCTTGGGGTGCCTTGGGCATCCCCAATCTTAGGCCCTTGCCACTCTTTATTCCATAGTCCATCAAATCTCTACCCAAAACTTGAAAACTTCACAACACAAAACTCAAAAGAAAACTCATGGGATTCGTTAGTATAAGAAAATAAATCACCACTTTTTGGTACTGTTGTGAACTCATTATTTATTTATATTGTTGTTATATCTACTATATTCCAACTTTTCCATGGTTTATACCCCCCGATACTACCCATAGATTCATCAAAATAAGCAAACAACACATAGAAAACAGAATCTGTCAAAAACAGAACAGTCTGTAGTAATCTGTAAACTTCATATACTTCTGCAAGTCCAAAAATTCTGAACAATTAGGACAACATAGGCAATTCATATATCAATATTTTGTAAAAAAATTCAGATCAAAATCACATTTCTGTGATTTTTTTAAAATTCTGGCAATGAGCGCAAAAGTTTTTGTTTTTCAGCAAGATCAAATCAACGATATACCAAAGTATCCCAAAGGCTTTACTTGGCTCAAACACTAAGTAAAAACACCAAAACACAATTACTACAGAGGTAATAATGTGTATTTATTTAAGAACAGAACCAAAAACAAAAAACATAAAAATAAAATTGGGTTGCCTCCCAACAAGCGCTATTGTTTAACGCCCCTAGCTAGGCATAAAACATAGATCTAGGTGTTGTCATGCAACTCCTCCTTAATCAAATCTTCCAAAACTTTTCTTAGCAAATCTTTCTTTCTTTTTTCTTTCCCTTCTAGTAGGTGAACTTAATTCATGAAAATGACTTTGATTAGTGATTTTGACATTCATAAATCCATAGTCTAGATCATCACCATATATATCATCATATAAAATACGTATCTCATTTTTAATTGGTTCCCTAGTCATCTCTTCCAACCAATCATCATTAAATCCTACATAAATTCCCTGAGTTACCCAATCAAATTTATCATAAGTATCAAGGTAAAGGGCTTGAATAATTTCTGAATAAGGAACTCTTCTCCTAAGATTGTCGCTGTAAGACTAATAATCTCTAGATTCCAGGCTACGCAAAATTTCTTTATCATGAAGAATTTCTTCAATCGGAGGATGTTCAATATCTTTATTGTAGAAAACAAAAATTTCCCTAGTTTCTTGTATTATAAAATCAAATTCCCGCATAAGGATGATACTGGCAATCTTTTTAGCCTTAGGATGATGAATATTGGGAAGTTCATAAAACATCTTTTGCAAAGCGGGGTGGATGTGCACAAATTTTCTTTCTAATTTATCAATAACCATGGCAATGGCATCCGCATAACAATTTGTATCAAGAAGGATAGATCTCTTATTAATAGGCAATGTTCCCGTACAATCAAAGAATTCTTGAATAATACTTTTTCCAATAATATTACCGACTCCCACAAGAAAAGTTTTTGTCTTATAAATAGGGGGATTTTCAGTTTCACGATCTAAAGAACAAGATCCAAGTTTTTACTCAAGATTTATGCTAGCAAGATTCTCAAAATTTTCAATGATAACCACTCCAGATTCAGACATGGTGGCAAGAAACCGATCTAGCAAACGAGCAAATAAAAAGCAAATGAAAAGACGAATGGAAGAAGGGCGAATAAAAGGGCAAATATTTTAGTGTTTTTTCTAAAAATGTCTTAGAAGTGGGGGAGAGGAAAATGAGAGGCAAATGGAAAATAAAGTAATGCAAGAGATGAGATTTTATGGTGGGTACTTGGTAGGCTTGATGTAGAACCTCCCCGACAACGACGCCAGAAATTCTTCCTGCTACTTCTTGAGCTTGCGTTGTTTTTTCCCTTGAAGAGGAAAGGGTGATGCAGCAAAGTAGTGATAAGTATTTCCCTCAGTTTGAGAACCAAGGTATCAATCCAGTAGGAGGTACACACAAGTCTCCAATCTATGCACCTGTACAAACAATCAAACACTTGCACCCAACGCGATAAAGGGGTTGTCAATCCCTTCACGGTCACTTGCAAGGATGAGATCTGATAGAGATAGGCATAAAAGATAAATAAAAGAGCAAATTAAAGTAAATCTAAATAAATTGCAGCAAGGTATTTTTGGGCTTTTTGGTTTATAGATCTAAAATTATATGATGGAAAATAGACCCGGGGGCCATAGGTTTCACTAGAGGCTTCTCTCTTGAAAGAAAACATACGATGGGTGAACAAATTACTGTCAAGCAATTGATAGAAAAGTGCAAAGTTATGAAGATATCCAAGGCAATGACTATGAATATAGGCATCACGTTCGTGTCAAGTAGACCGACTCCTGCCTGCATCTACTACTATTACTCCACACATCAACCGCTATCCAGCATGCATCTAGAGTATTAAGTTCATAAGAACGGAGTAACGCCTTAAGTAAGATGATATGATGTAGAGGGATAAACTCAAGCAATATTATGAAAACCCCATCTTTTTACCCTTGATGGCAACAATACAATACGTGCCTCGCTACCCCTACTTTTTCACTGGGTGAGGACACTGCAAGATTGAACTCAAAACTAAGCACCTCACCCATTGCAAGAAGAACCAATCTAGTTGGCCAAACCAAACAAATAATTCGAAGAGAAGTACAAAGATATCAAATCATGCATATAAGAATTCAGAAAATACTCAAATAATATTCATAGATAATCTGATCATAAATCCACTATTCATTGGATCTCTCGACAAACACACCGCAAAAGAATATTATATCGGATAGAACTCCAAGAACATCAAGGAGAACATTGTATTGAAGATCAAAGAGAGAGAAGAAGCCATCTAGCTACTAGCTATGGACCTATAGGTCTGTCGTAAACTACTCATGCTTCATCGAAAGGGCAGCAAGGTTGATGTAGAGGCCCTGCGTGATCGAATCCCCCTCCGGCAGGGTCCCAAAAAAGGCCCCAAGATGGGATCTCACGGGAACAGAGGCTTGCGGTGGCGGAAAAATATTTTGGTGGACGCTTTTGTTGGTTTGGGAATATTTTAGGATTTATAGAGCTGAGATTGAGGTCGGTGGACTCCCGAGGGGCCCACAAGCCAGGGGCGCCCCCTAGGGTGCGCCCTGAGGGCTTGTGGATCCCTCGGGACTCTTCTGGCTGTCCCCAAGTCTTCTGGGTGTCTTCTGGTCCAAGAAAAATCATCACAAAAGTTTTATTCTGTTTGGACTCCGTGATATTCCTTTTCTGTAAAACTCAAAAGCAAGGAAAAAACAGAAACTGGCACTGGGCTCTAGGTTAATAGGTTAGTCCCAAAAACAATATAAAATAGCATATTAATGCATATAAAACATCCAAAATAGATAATATAATAGCATGGAACAATAAAAAATTATAGATACATTGGAGACGTATCATCTGGATGAAGGAGTTCATATCCGATCTGGGTGTAATACCCAGTGCATCGGGTCCAATGACAATCTTTTGTGACAACACTGGAGCAATTGCCTTAGCGAAGGAATCCAGTTTTCACAAGAGAACCAAACACATCAAGAGACACTTCAACTCCATTCGTGAAAAGGTCAAGGATGGAGACATAGAAATTTGCAAAGTACATACAGATCTGAATGTGGCAGACCCGTTGACTAAACCTCTTCCGCGGGCAAAACATGATTAGCACCAAGACTCCATGGGTGTTAGATTCATTACTATGTAATCTAGATTATTGACTCTAGTGCAAGTGGGAGACTGTTGGAAATATGCCCTAGAGGCAATAATAAAGTGGTTATTATTATATTTCCTTAATCATGATAAAGGTTTATTATTCATGCTAGAATTGTATTGACCGGAAACCTAAATACATGTGTGGATACATAAACAAATGCCGTGTCCCTAGTGAGCCTCTATTGGACTAGCTCGTTGATCAAAAGATGGTTAAGGTTTCCTAACAATAGACATGTGTTGTCACTTGATAACGGGATCACATCATTAGGACAATGATGTGATGGACAAGACCCATCCGTTAGCTTAGCATATGATTGTTTAGTTTATTGCTACTGCTTTCTTAATGTCGAATACATATTCCTTCGACCTTGAGATCATGCAACTCCCGGATACCGGAGGAATACCTTGTGTGCTATCAAACATCACAATGTAACTGGGTGATCATAAAGATGCTCTACAGGTATCTCCGAAGGTGTCTGTTGAGTTGGCATGGATCGAGATTGGGATTTGTCACTCCGTGTATCGGAGAGGTATCTCTGGGCCCTCTCAGTAATACACCATCACAAGAAGCTTGCAAGCAAAGTGACTAAGGAGTTAGTTGCGAGATGAGTGTATTATGAAACGAGTAAAGAGACTTGCCAGTAACGAGATTGATCTAGGTATGGAGATACCGACGATCGAATCTCGGGCAAGTAACATACCGACAAACAAAGGGAACTCCGTATGTTGTCATAAAGGTTTGACCGATAAAGATCTTCGTAGAATATGTAGGAACCAATATGGGAATCCAGGTCCCGCTATTGGTTATTGACAGGAGAAGCGTCTCGATCATGTCTACATCATTCTCGAACCCGTAGGGTCCACATGCTTAACGTTCGTTGATGATATCGTATTATATGAGTTATGTGAGTTGGTGACCGAATGTTGTTTGGAGTCCTGGATGAGATCACGGACATGACGAGGAGCTTCGGAATGGTCCGGAGGTAAAGATTGATACATAGAATGATACTATTTGGTCTCCAGAAAGGTTTCGGAATGCACCAGATATTCATCGGGTCACCTGAAGGTGTTCCGGGGGACCTACGGGGAGTTTATGGGCCTAATGGGACAAGGGGAGGAACACACCAGCCCACAAGGGGTTGGGCACCCTCTCCCTGGCCGCCGGCCCTCTTTGGAAGGAAAGGGGGCGCCTAAGGCAAGGGAGCCGCCGGCCCCCCTCCTGCCTTCTCCTCCACCCCCCTAGGAAGGAAAGGGCGCGCCTAGGGCAGGCGCCCTAGGGCTTGCCGCCAGCCCCCTTGGGGCGCCCTAGGATGCCTCCCCTCCTCCCCCCACCTATATATATGAGAGGAGGGAGAGGGGGAAGAGACACCATGATCCCCAAGCCGTGTGCGGCGCCCATCTCCCTCTAGTTCTAGTTCCTCCTCCGTCCAAGTCCATTGTGCTTGGTGAAGCTCTGCGGATAGTTTCACCACCACTGTCACCACGCCGTCGTGCTGCCAGAACTCATCTACTACTTCACCTCTCTTGCTGGATCGAAAAGGTGAGGACGTCATCAAGTTGAACGTGTGCTGAACACGGAGGTGCCGTACGTTCGGTACTTGATCGGGACGGATCATGAAGGTGTACGACTACGTCAACCGTGTTGATAAATGCTTCCGCTTAGCGATCTACAAGGATATGTAGATGCTCTCCCCCCCTTCATAGCTATGCATCTCCATGGATAGATCTTGCGTGTGCGTAGAAAATTTTTGTTTTCCATGCAACGTTCCCCAACACTTATAACCGGACTTCTCCCATGTCCTCAAGAACAAAAGTAACTACTCACAAATCATATTCATGTTCAAGATCAGAGGGTTATTGAATATGATTAAGGATCTAAACATATAATCTTCCACCAAATAAACCAACTAGCATCAACTACAAGATGTAATCAACACTACTAGCAACCCACATATACCAATCTGAGGTTTTGAGACAAAGATTGAATATAAGAGATGAGCTAGGGTTTGAGATGAGATGGTGCTGGTGAAGATATTGATGAAGATTGGTCCTCCCATGATGAGAGGATCATTGGTGATGTCGACGGCTTTGATTTCCCCCTCCGGGAGGGAAGTTTCCCCGGTGGAATTGCTCCGCCGAAGAGCAAAAGTGCTCCTGCCCAGGTTCTGTCTCGAGACGGTGGCACTTCGTCTTGAAAGTCTGCTTCTTATTTTTTTTTAAGGAAAATGCCTTCATATAGAAGAAGATGGTCACAGGAGGCCTACCAAGGGGCCCACAAGCTCATAGGGCCACTGGTACAGTGCGGTGCTATACAAACGGTTTTTAACCCCTTTCCGTGACAACATTTGGAACCGTCGCCAAGTGAGTGTGGGCGATAGGGGGGTCCTTCCCACACGACCCATAAAACATTGGGGATAGGGAGCCTTGATGCATATACAGTACTCGCTACTCGTTTGTGTGTGCATTGCCATCGCAGTTGGTATTCTGTGGTGCTACGTTTATGATGCGCGGCCCATCACAAACGGTTCACTATTATAGAACATGTATGATAAGCAGACAATCACACACATTCGCTTTTCCCAAACCGTATGCGATAACTAATTAAGAAGATTAGCTAATCGTCATGCGAGTGTCAGACAGGATTATGAAACGTCAGACCATCATAACATCATCGTACACGAAAACAATCGCACACGCTATTCTGTGGTGCAACGTTTGCGATGCATACCACATCAGAAACAGTTCATGGTTGCGTATTGTGTATGATAAGGCAACTATCACAAATGTTTAGTTTGCCCGCACCGTTTGTGATATTGTCTGACATCGCACATGCTTTGCAAACGGCAACTGTGTGCATGCTTGCACATGATTCCTCTTTGTGAACCGTGTCGGATTATGGTGTATATCGCAAACATTTGTGTTTTACCAACCGTGTGTGCCATAACGACCTGCAGAGCGTAATTTCACCGTAATTTAATTGCTGCTATTTCAAATTGTATCGGATTTGAATTTGAATGTATGCTATAGCTTTATTCATATCCATCAGGTTCAAACGACCAATGCATTATTCGATTCATAGGTACATATGTTCAAGAATTACATAAGAACCAAATAAAGAATGATGAACCACAGTTGTATACTTGTACTATTAAAGACGGTAAAGAAAGAGGCAAAATACCTTCTGGTTGCTGAACAAGGTGAAGCGGAATGCCCATATTGTGCCCTCCTCCATGCAGAAGGCACACACGACTCTAGTCCAACCCCTTGTGATTGCCGACCGCCCATCCTTCACGGTCTTCATGAAAACATCTAGATAATCATCGTGTTCTGGTAGAAATACTTTAACCTTTGCATGCCCACCAATATTGTAGTTTGAGAGGTAATCTTGAGTAAACTGCTTTGGGAACCACTGCAAAGGAAAAAGATTCAGACATTGTCATCTAACACAACTCATTATGGGCAGTAAAAAGAAGGCTGCAGAGTTCTTACTTACCATCCTGCAGTTCGCTGTTGTCTTGGATAAAGTGTAAAAAATAGTTTAATTGCCATCTTTTGACCCATTTTACTAACAATCTTTATCAGCTTCCTCACTTGATGCTGGTTCATCGATATCTCATTGCCCCATACGCAGAAAGGGTCGAAGCGCGGATCTTTACCAATGACATATGTACCTAAAAGCACCAAGTTAATATTAGAAGCTAAACAGCAATTGCACAATGATGTAGTACAACACTCTTTTATAATTTCTTATAACATCCAATATACTCACATATTAGATGAATTCACATCTTGTATTATGGGCCAGAAGGAGTTTATTGCATTCTTACAAATTATCGGCTGATTAACTGCTGCTGTATCCATACGTTAGAGTTAGTTTGAGCTAGTTCGGGCTCAAATAGCCCTAAAGTAAATCCAAACATGAGGGCTAGTTTGAGCTAGTTGCATCTAACCCACCCAAAAAAATATCCAACCCAAGAGGTGCTAATTGGAGCTAGTTCTCCTAGTGCATTTATTGTCAATCTAACCCTGTCATCCAAACACCTCTTTGGATGGAGTTAGTTCAGGGTTAGTCATGAGCTAGAAACTAACTCTAACATCTAGCTAAGTTGAGTATCCAAACAGGGCTGCGTTGTTGTTGTTGCTGCTGCTGCTCTTCTATGTATATCTAGACATCATCAGAACATTAAGGTAACATTCTTCCTTGTTGCTATGTAGCCTAGGATTGCATATTTAGACATTAAGTACAGTGCATGTTGCTATGTAGCCTCAGATATATTACATATGGCCCTAGTTAACCTAACGATAAATGGGTTACAGATATATTCAATTAAAAGTCCAATTCACCGATTAGTCCCTTATCAGCCCCCAGCCTATATGGTACCAGCTACCGATATCCTGAACAGTGAGTATATATAAGCCATGGGATGAAACTAACCTCGATGGAAAACAGCAGTCGTTCCCAAAATTGTCCTGTGTAGGTACATCGAGAGGCATGTTAAGCATAATAGGCTAAACATCAACCAAATATATCCATGGCAGACAAAATAATCTCCAAAAGATAGCTTCAGTGTGCAGGTTTAAGCACGCTAGTAAAGCAAAACAAGTGGAAAGGTGTGTTAACTGCAACAGGCCTAACATTTAACAACAATCGAACATAGTCATTCAAACTGGTATTGTGCCGGTCTAAGTACACTGGTTATTGTTGAACAAAAATGGAAAGGCGTGGTAACTACAAGATGCAGCAACCAAATATAGTGATTCATATTGGTATTACTGAAACTGGTATTGATGAAATTGAACTGCACAGTTCATACTTGCACATATAGAACATCATGTTGTGAATAACTGGAATAAACAAGGCATACTACGAACAACCAAAGATAGCATTTGAAATGGACATATGCTAACTACAAACAATCGAACAATCAAAAAACTTTAAAAGAGGCATATGCTAGCTATAACAGGCTTAACAACAAGCAAATATATGCATTCCTATCGGTATGTTTAAAACTGGATTGATGAAATGTGCTGCACAGTAAATAATTGCACATATAGAGCATCACATTGTGAACAACTGAAATAAACAAGGCATACAACAAACAACCAAATATAGCAATTAAAACTGGACATATTCTCACTACACTACAAAAGGGACTCGACAAAACAAATCATGGGTTTCCCCCTGTGAAGAGGTATGGCAAAACAAATCATTGGTTTCCTCACTTGTCACAGATGGGCTCGTTCCCGTGGGAAGAGCACGGACCCTGGATGCGCTCCATGTTGTCGTCAATGGGCTCCTTCCCCTTGGAAGAGCACGGCTGTAGGGTGCCCTCCCTGATGTCGCAGACGAGCTCTTTCCCCTTGGAAGAGCAGATGGGCTCTTTCCCCTTGGAAGAGCCAGAGAGGGTGCCCTCCTCGTGGTCGCCATCGATGAGGTCTGACTTGGCAGCTATGGATCCCAAGCCAGCGTCGCAGAACGTGTCCTTTAGAAATGACAAAAAGGGCTCGATGGTGATGTAGGATGGCAAATTCTTGACATCGAGCCAGAGGAGATCAGCGGTGGGGCCATGGATGAGATCGACGGCGGTTGAACCCGAGGGGTTGGGGGTGGGCCACTTAACCTGTGACATAGCCCACCTCAGGCCATTGTTGTCGATGACCTCGATGTCGTAGCCGGTGTCCGCGACATACCCGCATACTCTAGCCCGCTGATTGAGTGCCTGCGGCCAGTAATGGTCGTCAGCTTCCTCGGTGACGTCAGGCGAAGAGACCGCGATACACCTCTTTTGGGCCAGTCACTCCTCGAGCTCCACGGGAAGCGTAGCCGGGCTTAGGCTGCGACGCTCTGGAGTGGGGGATGGGGATCGGGATCTGTGGGAAAGGGGGCGTTTGGGAGGCGTCATCTAAGAAACTCAAGGCGGCCTCGGTATGGAGATCGGTGGGCAAGCTGCACGGGCAAACTGGTAGAT
Source organism: Thinopyrum obtusiflorum (assembly GCA_036873465.1). Lineage (NCBI taxonomy): Eukaryota > Viridiplantae > Streptophyta > Magnoliopsida > Poales > Poaceae > Thinopyrum > Thinopyrum obtusiflorum. Next base: position 3,951 of record JAAAWM010009522.1, on the reverse strand, counting down.
GTTGACAATGGAGGCCTTGCAGCGGCGGTGGCGGCGACGACCTTGCTAGGATTTCGAGCAAGGGAGGAGGGTGTATGTGTGTGTGTGTGCGTGCGCATGCGCACCCGAGGAGGTTTTTGTGTGTGTGTGTGTGTGTGTGTGTCGAGGGGGGCGGGCGGTGTGTTTGAGGAAATGACGCGGCTACTGAAAATTTTACTACGCGGGAGTGAAATGCCGGGGCTATTGAAAATTTGGATGATGGTGCATCACACACGGTCCGGAGATAACAACCGTGTGTTATGAAACAGAAAAACCCTCAAGGCGGGCAGATATTTTCGAGGGATGCAGGCGGGAGCGGGAACAAGAAACATCACACACGGTCGAAACGTAATAACTGTGTGTTATCAAACAGAAAAAGCTGCAGGCGGGTAGATATTTTTGAGAGGGGAAGCCTCGTGGAGCCCAATGTACTGTGCAGATGTGTGTGACAGGGGCAATGGCGTGGCACACGGTTAGTGTGAGTGAACCGTGTCTGTTGCGTCATCCGACTTGTCTAATGTTCATAAATTTTGCGAAAAATGACGCGGGAGAGGGTCAGAACACAAACACACTTGCATGTGGACCAAATATATGTATGAAAAGGGTGGTTTGATGTTCAAATACCAAATGCAACTTCGATGTGGCACCTATCTCGCAAAGCACATGGTATTGCTTGCCTTCCCCCTCGTGTCGGCAGGAAGGGAATCCTAAGCTATGAATGCATGCCCCCCCACGGAGGTTCACCTAGCAAAGTGCGAAGTAGTAGCCCCCCACCCCACACACACACCCACTTTCAGTCGGCGGGCCAGAGAGGCATCTCACCAAGATGGATCATAAAATGGACCAAGAATAATCCACCTTGGTCGTACAACCTCTCTCTTGTTGTTGGTTAAAGTGATGGCCGTCCATGCGACCCCGGAGATGGGCTAGCTCGCCAATAATCACGCAAGTAGCTAGTCCCCGAAGACAACCACTGCCTGCATGTGGCCCAAACATATGTATGGAGAGGTGTGTTTTGAATACACAAAGGAACAACTTTGATGTGGCACCGTGCTTTCGAACCAGAAATCCCCACACTGAGTGAGGGTTAGGTTGACGATCCATATGTATGTCACATCGCACTTCAAGCCGATGACGGGGATTCATGCATGCATGCGTGCATAGTATGCGCTCAAACTTAATTAGGTCTGAATATCACCATGACCTATACTACGATAACACAAACCAAAGGAAGAATCCGCCATGGTAACCTATCTTGTTGTCGGTCAAGGTGATCATGGATGTCCACGCGGGCCCACGAATATATAGGCTTGTTGCCGATAACCACGCGAGGGAGTGTACCGTTCAAAGATAGCAACTACATGCATATGTATGGAGGTGATGCGTGCATGCATGTTTGAATACCATTTCACAACATTGATGTGGCGCGTGCGTCGAAAATCGTACAATCCCCACACAGAGCGAGATCGGTTCATGACGTGTCGTGGTACTAGCCACTTCGACTTGATGGGAAGGATTCATGCGTACACATGCATGTGTGTGCTCAAACTATATCATGTCATCCCAGAGCATGACCTATATATATACCGTATTACAAACAAAAAAATAATCCCCTCCTAAGTCAAATTAACCTCTCTCGTTGTCAGGCAAAGTAGTGATGGACCAAGCAGGCCCACAGATGGAAAGCATCGATATCGCTGATAACCACTTAAGTGGGTGTGAGAGGACAACCACCATCTCTTTGCATGTGGGCCAAACATATGTTGAATACCCAAAATGCACAACTTTGATGTGGCACATGCCTCGAAAACCGTAAAGTCCCCACACAGAGCGAGGATCATGAAGCGTACTACATATGATGGTCCCCTTCCCCCTCTTTGATGCATACTATATGCTCCTATCGTAATACAACCCAAAAAGAATCCACCTTGATGGTGAAATTAATTAACCTCTCCCGATGTAGGTCAAAGTGATGCATGCATCGACGATGGCCTTGTGGGCCCACAAATGGAAGCGTCACACGTGAGTGTCCTAGGATAAGCACCGCCTGCATGCATGTGGCCCAAAGAGGTGTTGTGTGATGTTTGAATAGCCAATTTCACAACTTTGATGTGGCACGTGCCTTGGAAACCGAAAAGTCCCGACACTGAGTGAGGTGTACTTGTTCACGGACCCCCCCCCCCCCCCCCCCCCCCCCCCCCCCCCCCCCCCCCCCCCCCCCCCCCCCCCCCCCCCCCCCCCCCCCCCCCCCCCCCCCCCCCCCCCCCCCCCCCCCCCCCCCCCCCCCCCCCCCCCCCCCCCCCCCCCCCCCCCCCCCCCCCCCCCCCCCCCCCCCCCCCCCCCCCCCCCCCCCCCCCCCCCCCCCCCCCCCCCCCCCCCCCCCCCCCCCCCCCCCCCCCCCCCCCCCCCCCCCCCCCCCCCCCCCCCCCCCCCCCCCCCCCCCCCCCCCCCCCCCCCCCCCCCCCCCCCCCCCCCCCCCCCCCCCCCCCCCCCCCCCCCCCCCCCCCCCCCCCCCCCCCCCCCCCCCCCCCCCCCCCCCCCCCCCCCCCCCCCCCCCCCCCCCCCCCCCCCCCCCCCCCCCCCCCCCCCCCCCCCCCCCCCCCCCCCCCCCCCCCCCCCCCCCCCCCCCCCCCCCCCCCCCCCCCCCCCCCCCCCCCCCCCCCCCCCCCCCCCCCCCCCCCCCCCCCCCCCCCCCCCCCCCCCCCCCCCCCCCCCCCCCCCCCCCCCCCCCCCCCCCCCCCCCCCCCCCCCCCCCCCCCCCCCCCCCCCCCCCCCCCCCCCCCCCCCCCCCCCCCCCCCCCCCCCCCCCCCCCCCCCCCCCCCCCCCCCCCCCCCCCCCCCCCCCCCCCCCCCCCCCCCCCCCCCCCCCCCCCCCCCCCCCCCCCCCCCCCCCCCCCCCCCCCCCCCCCCCCCCCCCCCCCCCCCCCCCCCCCCCCCCCCCCCCCCCCCCCCCCCCCCCCCCCCCCCCCCCCCCCCCCCCCCCCCCCCCCCCCCCCCCCCCCCCCCCCCCCCCCCCCCCCCCCCCCCCCCCCCCCCCCCCCCCCCCCCCCCCCCCCCCCCCCCCCCCCCCCCCCCCCCCCCCCCCCCCCCCCCCCCCCCCCCCCCCCCCCCCCCCCCCCCCCCCCCCCCCCCCCCCCCCCCCCCCCCCCCCCCCCCCCCCCCCCCCCCCCCCCCCCCCCCCCCCCCCCCCCCCCCCCCCCCCCCCCCCCCCCCCCCCCCCCCCCCCCCCCCCCCCCCCCCCCCCCCCCCCCCCCCCCCCCCCCCCCCCCCCCCCCCCCCCCCCCCCCCCCCCCCCCCCCCCCCCCCCCCCCCCCCCCCCCCCCCCCCCCCCCCCCCCCCCCCCCCCCCCCCCCCCCCCCCCCCCCCCCCCCCCCCCCCCCCCATATATACTCGCACCATAACACAAACAAAAAAGATTCTACCTTGCTAGTCAAATTAACCTCACTGCCGGCTGTTCGTCAAAGTGATGGACGACGACCTCGCGAGCCCACAGAAAGCGTCACATGCGAGTATCGAGTGTCGTGTAGGACAACCATCGACTGCATGTGGCCAAAACATGTATGTATGAAAGGGTTGTGTAATGTTTTAAATAACAAATTCATGACTCTGATGTGGCACTGCCTCACAAAACGGCCAACCCACGCGGTGGCTCACGACTCGTAGTGTACTGCGAGCCACCCGCCACCCCCCAGACGCGCACACACACACACACACACACACACACACACGCGCGCGCGCGCGCGCACCGTGAATCCATCGCAACTACGATGCATGTTAAATTATCTCGCGGTGAACATATGTTACCAAAGGAGGGACGTTTTAATTTTGAAAAAAAAATAGAGATCATTAAGACGTTTTAGTACATTGATTGATTTTCTAGGGGTATAATGTGCAAAAATCAAATTTGAGCTACATGCACATGTGACAGTGCAC
>JAAAWM010009521.1:0-24529 GCA_036873465.1 Thinopyrum obtusiflorum | reverse complement strand
GGCGTCGCGTTCTGAGCATCCAAGAGTCATTGTGGATCGCCGGTGAACGAAGTATGTGAAGGTTTGGAAGTCTACCTTGAAGACTTACCAGAGTAATTGGGCGAGGACTGGGTGTCCTTAGCTCAAGGGGAATAGGGTGAAGACGAGGTCTTCTGAGTTGAATCTCAGCCTCCCTAACCAGATGTACAGTTGTCACAGCAACTGGAACTGGTCCAACAAATCATTTTCTTCAACGAGTCACTGGTTTCATCCTTCCCTTCCCTTTACTTACTGTTGGTTCTTGTGAAGTCATTGTACGATAGCATCACCATTCGACTTCACTAAGTGATTACGTGTACTGATTGGCTTCTCAACATCTTCCTACCTGATCCTTACTACCTAGCTGCTATTTGTCATTGTGTTTTCACTTCATTGAATACATGACTATGGTTTGCCTAGTGTAGTCTACCTTCCGCTGCATGATAATAGGTTTATTTCTATCGTTTGTCTTCGAAACTTACATGTTTTGAAGAATTTCACAAAAATCGCCTATTCACCCCCCCTCTAGTCGATCACTAGCACTTTCAACAGTAGCAAATTTCCCTCAAGTGGATGACCTAAGGTTTATCAATCCGTAGGAGGCATATGATGAGGATGGTCTCTCTCTGTAAGTGCATCTAGTGCCATCCCTAGTTGGTTTTGGAGTATTGACGACAAACCTAGTTGAGGGACTAATGTGTTTGTGAGAATTGCAGGATAACACAGGTAGAAGTCCCTCATTGATTCGGTTTTCCTACCAGAGATGACCCATAAAAATGTATGAAGACATTGAAGTCAAAGGTGGTATGTGAAGACATTCACCTTGAAGACTATGACAAGAGAAGACATCGCATGAAGACTATGGAGCGCGAAGACTTAGATCTTTCGTAGTTCTTTTTCTTCTTTGTTGAGTCATAGGAACCACCGTACTGTTAAGTGGGGTCCAAGAAAACCAGTCAGAATGACTGAAGTGATGCTTAACCAAAATCCTATGTCTTCGAGTGAAGACTATGAGAGCGAATCTTGTTCAGAGTTGGACAAGTCAGCTTTGCTTGTAGCCCAAGTAAAGTTGCCGTGTGTGTTTGAAATCTGACCGCTGGAACACGTGTCAGTTCCTTAGTGACCCAGGGTCATTTCATACAAATCAGGTCTGGTTGCCTAGTGGCTATAAATAGCCCACCCCCTACAACCATAAACGGTTGACTGCTCAGAGTTAAAGTACAGCTTTTGTCGTTTGAGAGCAACCCACCTCGAAGCCTTTGAGAGAGAATTCCTTGAGAGGACAAAGCCCTAACCACCCAGAGCCAAAGAGTGTTAGGCATCACTTAAGTCTTCTTCCCCCCCCCCCCCCCCCCCCCCCCCCCCCCCCCCCCCCCCCCCCCCCCCGCGGCGAGGTTATCACGCTCTCCTCCGATGACAAGGTCGAAGGTGGCGAGGACAGTGGCACGGAGGGCGGCGAGGTTATCGCGCTCTCCTCCGATGATGAGGTCGAAGGCGGCGGCGATGGCGGCGCAGAGGGCGTCGAGGTGGGCCCCAAGGATGAGGAGATCAACGTCGATGAGTGGAGGAGTGCCTTCCCCAATGACCCCGACGACAGCACCGGCCCAGACCTGGCTCGCGGCACACCGTACATGACGAGGAAGGATTGGCTCGATCTCTACTTCGACCGAAAGTAGTTTAGCTTAGTTTAAATTTATGTTTTATGTTCAGTTATGCAAAACTATCTATGTTTATGTTTGAATGCATGCTACTTTCGGTTGAACCTGCTTTGAACTTGATCAAATTGAAGCTTACAACGTTAAGTTTAGGGGATCGACTAGAAAAGGCCAAAAATTGCTGGAGTATATATATATCCACTAAGGGTTTTAGTCCTTTAACTTTTAAAGGATCGGCTAGAGATGGCCTTATGACTTGTTTATTTCAGTTCTTCACAATGTGGTACTCTATATGTGCAACTATTTGCGGTGCAGTTCAATTTCATCAATAACAGTTTCAACAATACCACTATGAATTTCGATATTTGGTTGCTATTAAGGATATTGCAGTTAACATGCCTTTCATTTTTTAGCAATAACTAGTGTACTTTAGACCTGCACAATACCAGTTTGAATGAGTATTTGCTTGTTTTTAAATGTTATGCCTGATGCAGTTAACACACCTTTCCACTTCTTGTTTTGCTTAACTAGCGTGCTTAAGCCTGCACACGGAAGCTATCATTTGTAGATTATGTTGTCTACCATGGATATATTTAGCTGATGTTTAGCCTGTTGTGCTTAACATGCCTTTACATGTACTCATGCAGGACAATATTGAGAACAGTGTTGTTTTCCAACGAGGTTAGTTTCAACGAATTGCTTATATGTACTCACTGTTCAGGATATCGGTAGCTGGTACCATATAGCCTGGGGCTGATAAGGGATTAATCGTCAGATTCGACATTTCACTGAATATATCTGTAACCCATTTATCAGTAGGTCAACTAGGGCCATATTTAATATATATGAGGCTATGAAAGTGCTAGTTATCGACTAGAGGGGGGGTGAATAGGCGATTTTTATGAAAGTCTTCAAAACATGGGAGTTTCGAAGACAAACAATAGAAATGAACCTATTGACATGAAGCAGAAGGTAGACTACACTAGGCAAGCAATAGTCAAGTATTCAATTAAGTGAAAGCACAAAGACTAGTAGCAGCTAGGTAGTGATGATCAGGATGGAAGATAGTATGAAGCCAAACAACAATGGTAGTCACGCAGTGAAATCAAACTGATAATGCAAGCAAGCAATGACTTCACGAAGACAAACTATAAGTAAAGAGAGGGAGAAGATAGAACCAGTCGCTTGGTGAGGACAAGGATTTGTTGGACCAGTTCCAGTTGCTGTGACAACTGTACGTCTGGTTAGGGAGGCTGAGATTTAACTCAGAAGACCACGTCTTCACCTTATTCCCCTTGAGCTAAGGACACCCAGTCCTCGCCCAATCACTCTGGTAAGTCTTCAAGGTAGACTTCCAAACCTTCACAGACTTCGTTCACCGGCAATCCACAATGACTCTTGGATGCTCAGAACGCGACGCCTAACCGTCTGGAGGATTCACAGTCCTCAAGTGTAATAAGTCTTCAGGTCACGCAGACAAAAAGACTTTAGTGATGCCTAACACTCTTTGGCTCTGGGTGTTTTGGGCTTTGTCCTCGCAAGGATTTCTCTCTCTCAAAAGCTTCGGAGGTGGGTTGCTCTCAAACGACAAAAGCCATGCACTAACTCTGAGCAGCCACCAATTTATGGTGTAGGGGGTGGGCTATTTATAGCCACTAGGCAACCCGACCTGATTTGTCCGAAATGACCCTGGGTCACTAAGGAACTGACACGTGTTCCAATGGTCAGATTTCAAACACACGCGGCAGCTTGACTTGGGCTACAAGTAAAGCTGACTCATCCGCCTCTGGATAAGATTTGCTCTCACTGTCTTCGCTCGAAGACATAGGATTTGGTTGAGCATCACTTCAGTCACTCTGACTTTGTTCACTTGGACCCCACTTAACAGTACGATGGTTCCTATGACCCAACAAAGAAGAAAATGAAACTACGAAACAACTATGTCTTCGCGCTCCAAAGTCTTCATGCGATGTCTTCTCATGTCATAGTCTTCAATGTGAATATCTTCACATACCACCATTGTCTTCAATGTCTTCACACATTTTTAGGGGTCATCTCCAGTAGGTAAACCGAATCAATGAGGGACTACTACCTGTGTTATCCTGCAATTCTCACAAACACATTAGTCCCTCAACCAGGTTTGTCGTCAATACTCCAAAACCAACTAGGGGTGGCACTAGATGCACTTACAATCTCCCCCTTTTTGGTGATTGATGACAAACTGGTTGAAGTTTTCAACAGGGATAAAATTATGTGAAATTGTAAAGGATTAAGATATTGTCTTCATAAGTAGCAAAAGGCTCCCCCTGAAGATGTGCATATAAGTATTTTGCTTTTGGAATGCAAATGCACATGGCAGGTTGTACTTGTGGAGATCCTCTTCAACTTATGAAGACAATTCATCATGCATAAAAGATATAACGAGGATAATGTTATGCATAATGAAAAATGGACGTCTGCAATATGACTTCGTGTGGGATTTATCATCACACATGCGGAATTTATCATCACAGCACAGAATAGCAGAAAAAGTAGCAGACGACCATCAAGTTTAAGTGTTACAACTCAAAGAACCAAATGTATCAAAAGCGAGAGTGGTAAACACTTGGCAAAAGTATAGCAACCACCCATATGGACCCGCTTGAAGACTATCAACTCATATGCTTCTCCCCCTTTTGTCAGTAAGGACCAAAAAGGTTTGAAGACATAGAGCCTCTACTCGTTCCCATGAGGAGTAGGTGAGGCAGCAGGGTCGTCGTTGAGGTTTGGTGGTGTAGAAGAACTTGGTGCAGTGTCGATACGCGCCGACGTTGGAGGTGGTGAAGTAGCATCATCTTCGTCATCAATGACTCTGGCATTAATTGTTGCAGCTGAGGAGGAATAGTCAGAGTCTTCAAGTGAGGGAGTCCGATGTAAGACAACATTCCTTGGAGGAGTGGAGTCAAACTTGAATCTCTTTGTGAAGCCATCGTCTTGAAGATCAGCTTCAGCACTGAGCAATGTCAAACTCTCCCCCCCCCCCCCCCCCCCCCCCCCCCCCCCCCCCCCCCCCCCCCCCCCCCCCCCCCCCCCCCCCCCCCCCCCCCCCCCCCCCCCCCCCCCCCCCCCCCCCCCCCCCCCCCCCCCCCCCCCCCCCCCCCCCCCCCCCCCCCCCCCCCCCCCCCCCCCCCCCCCCCCCCCCCCCCCCCCCCCCCCCCCCCCCCCCCCCCCCCCCCCCCCCCCCCCCCCCCCCCCCCCCCCCCCCCCCCCCCCCCCCCCCCCCCCCCCCCCCCCCCCCCCCCCCCCCCCCCCCCCCCCCCCCCCCCCCCCCCCCCCCCCCCCCCCCCCCCCCCCCCCCCCCCCCCCCCCCCCCCCCCCCCCCCCCCCCCCCCCCCCCCCCCCCCCCCCCCCCCCCCCCCCCCCCCCCCCCCCCCCCCCCCCCCCCCCCCCCCCCCCCCCCCCCCCCCCCCCCCCCCCCCCCCCCCCCCCCCCCCCCCCCCCCCCCCCCCCCCCCCCCCCCCCCCCCCCCCCCCCCCCCCCCCCCCCCCCCCCCCCCCCCCCCCCCCCCCCCCCCCCCCCCCCCCCCCCCCCCCCCCCCCCCCCCCCCCCCCCCCCCCCCCCCCCCCCCCCCCCCCCCCCCCCCCCCCCCCCCCCCCCCCCCCCCCCCCCCCCCCCCCCCCCCCCCCCCCCCCCCCCCCCCCCCCCCCCCCCCCCCCCCCCCCCCCCCCCCCCCCCCCCCCCCCCCCCCCCCCCCCCCCCCCCCCCCCCCCCCCCCCCCCCCCCCCCCCCCCCCCCCCCCCCCCCCCCCCCCCCCCCCCCCCCCCCCCCCCCCCCCCCCCCCCCCCCCCCCCCCCCCCCCCCCCCCCCCCCCCCCCCCCCCCCCCCCCCCCCCCCCCCCCCCCCCCCCCCCCCCCCCCCCCCCCCCCCCCCCCCCCCCCCCCCCCCCCCCCCCCCCCCCCCCCCCCCCCCCCCCCCCCCCCCCCCCCCCCCCCCCCCCCCCCCCCCCCCCCCCCCCCCCCCCCCCCCCCCCCCCCCCCCCCCCCCCCCCCCCCCCCCCCCCCCCCCCCCCCCCCCCCCCCCCCCCCCCCCCCCCCCCCCCCCCCCCCCCCCCCCCCCCCCCCCCCCCCCCCCCCCCCCCCCCCCCCCCCCCCCCGGGGGTGCCGCTGAAGGCTTCAGGAGCCGCTCCTCGAAGACACCATGGTTCTAGGGCTCGCGACAAGATGCGCATTTGGCATTCTTGTCAGGCTCGCTGTTGTCACCGCGAGGGATGTGCTGGAGCTCCATGCCCATGAAGAGCTTCTCGAGCTTACGCACCTCCTCCAGAGAAGCTGCCATGTGCTCATCCTTCGGCTTGTAGCTTTTGTTGGAGAAGTTGACGAGGAGCTGCGAGTCTCCCTTGATGACGATGCGCCTGACGCCAAGCGCGGTAGCAGCCTTGAGCCCAGTGATGAGGCCCTCATATTCAACGATGTTGTTGGAGACCTTGTCGGTGTGCCTGAAGCAGAGCTGCACTGTATAGTAAAGCTTGTTGCCCGTGTGCGTGGTGAGCACCACACTAGCCCCCGCGCCCTGGCACGCGAAGGCTCCGTCGAAGTGCATGCTCCAGCCTCCGGAGGTGACCTCCTTGGGCAAGAGCGACTCCTCATGAGGCTCGTCTTGGTGAGGTCTGTCCACTCCGCCGCGATGTCCGCTAGGGCCGCGCCTTTGATGGTCCTGGTGGTGAGAAACTCCAGCTCGAAGAGCTGTAACTCGTTGTTCCATTTGGCGACACAACCAGTGGCATTTGGGCTACGCAGAACCTGCTCCAGTGGATAGGAGGTGATCACCCTGATGGGGTGGCCCTGGAAGTAGTGGCGCAGTTTCCTGGAGGCTATGAGGAGTGATAGGAGGAGCTTCTGCTGCATGGGATATCGCTCGCGCTCGCGTCTCACAGCGCCGTGCGGACGAAGTAGACAGGGTGCTCGTCGAGGCGCATGACCGTGGTGTCCATGTCATGCTCGCCAGAAAGCTCAAGAGGTGGCACCGCCGGGGCCTCCAGAAGCAGGGCGCCAAAGGCCTCTTGAGGAGGGGTAGAGGCCTCCTAAGGAGGGCCCTCGACAGGCGCCGGCAGGGCCTTGGAAGGCTCAAATGATACCTTCGCGAGGGCGGCATCGGCAGACGCGGACACATCAGGCTTTTTCTTGGCGCAGAGTTGCTCCTCTCGCTCCACCATGAGGGTTGCGCTGGCCGTCTGGGGAGTGTCCGCCAGGTATAGCAGCAGGCGTTCATGAGGGCGTGGGGCGACCATGATGGGAGGGCTCGTGAGGTATTTCTTGAGGTCCTCAAAGGCAGCGTCGTCCTCGGGGGTCCATTTGAAGGGACGAGACTTCTTCATGAGCTTGAAGAATGGCAGAGCCTGCTCGCTGAACTTGGATATGAAGTGACCGAGCGAGGACATGCATCCCGCGAGGAGCTGCATCTCCTTGAGGTTGCGGGGCGGCCGCATTTCCTTGATGGACTTGATCTTCTCAGGGTTGGCCTCGATGCCGCGATGGGAGACCAAGAAGCCAAGGAGCTTGCCGAAAGGGATGCTGAAGATGCACTTGGCGGGGTTGAGCTTAAGGTTGACCATGCGCAGGTTGGCGAAAGTTTCTTCAAGGTCCTCGATGAGGGTGCACGCCTCACACATTTTGATGGCAATGCCATTGACGTATGCCTCTACATTTCTCCCCATCTGGCATCCCAGGCAGATGCGCATCAGCCTCTGGAAGGTGGCTCCCGTGCTCTTCAGGCCAAAAGGCATGCACATGTAGCACAACACTATGCAGGGGGTGATGAAGGCAGTTTTTTCCTCATCTTCCTGCGCCATCTTGATCTAATGATAGCCTGAGAAGGCGTCCAGAAAGCAGAGCAGATCACACCCAGCGGTGGAGTCTACTATCTGGTCGATCCATGGCAGCGAGAAGTGGTCCTTGGGGCAAGCCTTGTTAAGGTTGGTGAAGTCAACACACATACGCTTGCCGCCGTGCGGCTTGGCAACGACAACGGGGTTGGCGATCCACTTGGGGTGGAGTACTTCGCGGATGATTCCGGCAGCTTGGAGGTTCTCTACTTCTTGGACGACGTACTTTTGCTTCTCGGGCTCCTAGCATCGTACCTTTTGCTTGACGGGACGTGTGTTGGGGCACGCAGCTAGATGGTGCTCGATCACCTCCCTCGGTACACCAGGCATGTCTGACGCTGTCCAAGCGAACATATCAGCATTTTCCCGGAGGAAGGCGACGAGCGCGCTTTCCAATTTGGGGGAAAGGCCACTGCCGATGGTGAGGGAGGGGCCGACGCCGCTCTCATCTAACGGTACCTTCTTGGTCTCGGCCCGCTCCTGGGGGAACATGGGCTTCTTCTTCATGGGCGCCGGCTCGGCGGGCCCAAGCGCGTCTTCGTCGACCGGGTGTGCAGTGGCGACGGCCTTGTAGGCATGTACGAGGGTGCGCATCGCATCCGTCTCGTCGCAGCAGATGGTGAGGGTGCCACCAAAGCTAGGCATCTTGATGAGGCCGTAGGCATGGCGAAGATGTCCCAGTTTTCGCACAAAAAATTGCACAATGCCTCATCAATCACGGGGTCCAGCTGAGCTCCAATGGATGTTGGTTTGTCAGGGTGTGTCAGATGCACTTGAAATTTGACGATTTCGTTTGCTAGCATAAAAGATGTGGATTTGGGCCTTTTTTTGTAGGCGTGGTGGGTGCCGAAGACATGATGGGCGTGGCCATTGCTCGGTGTGTTCAACCCCTACAACAAAGGGTGCCCCCCTATGGTTTTACAGCGGGGCGAATGACTCAACCCGCTGCATACAGAAAGGACGTGACGATCAGGTGGCAATGGTAGCCGTCGTAGCCAATCTTTTCAAGATCTCACATCCACCCACCTTGGATTGACTTCCATGAACAGCAAGGCCTTTGCGGAGAACTTCCCTGCCCCCACGGGGAAGAGAGGGTATGGTTCGTGCTTTTTCTCTTACGAGGTTTAGGCTTCCCCATTCACCCCTTCCTGAGGGGTTTACTAGAATTCTATGGGATCCAACTCCATGATCTCACGCCGGGATCAATTCTACACACCTCGGGCTACATTGCCCTTTGCGAGATGTTCCTGGGTTGTGAGGCCCACTTCGAGTTATGGAGGAAGTACTTTTGCCTTGTCCCTCGCACCTGAGAAGGGGCAATTTACGAGGTCGGCGGAGCCGAAGTGTGGCGCATTGCCGGGATGGGGTATCCGATAGGGACTCCCAAGAAGGATCCCAAGGAGTGGACCTCAGAGTGGTTCTATATTGAGGATGTCCCTCTACTCGATCCAACTCGGAGGGGGATGCCCGAATTCTCTCTTGCCTCTTTGAAGAAGCGGTTCATTGGCGGCTGAAGAGTTCTTCCCAAAAGGAAATTGCCGATGTGTCGCGCCTAGCTGCTCAAGTGAGGTGGCTAGCCCACAACAGGTTGACCATGATCGACGTGATGGCCGTGGCCATTGCTCGGTGTGTTCAACGCCTACAACAAAGGGGGCACCCCCTATGGTTTTACAGCGGGGTGAATGACTCAACCCGCTGCATACAAAAAGGACCTGACGATCAGGTGGCAATGGCAGCCGTCGTAGCCAATCTTTTCAAGGGAGAAGAGCAAGAGTTTGCTTGATTAAAACCCAAGAGGGCTTCTTGAGCTATAAACCCATCAAAACGGTGAGTCTTACCGCACTTTATAGTTCGGATGGTACATTAGTCTTTCTTACTCGGATATCTAATCCATCCAAGCAGAACTGGAGGCGCTGGATCGAGATAGTGAGTTGCCCTGCTCCTCAACCGGAGAGTTATTCTCGCGCTGAAGACCCTGGATTTCACGACGACCCTGAGACGTCGATTGATTTCAAGGAGTGAGTCTTCTACCAGGAGAGCCTCGACGGCTCTAAAGTGGCCCTCTTGGCTGATCACCCCGGGATGCTTCCTTCCTCCGCTGTAAGTGACAAAAAGGCCTCTTGCTGAAAAAGACGCTCAGCTCCTGCAGCTCCGAGTATGCTGACTTCTACTCCCAATGGCCACCACACAATGTGCCAGACATCAGTGAGAGCGGCACCAGTTGCTTCAGCGGTGAATGGCCGTAGGGCGTCCAAACATGAGGCAGCAGCAGGAATTATGTCAACCGCTCTTCCTCCAAAGAGGTGATGTATTCACCTTACCCTCGGTATCCTTACCTTTGACAACCACTGAATATCAATAATCTTATCTATTGTGGCCTGCAAGCGATATGTAAGCGTCCGAGGACGTCGAACATGAGCTGAGGGGTGACCCCAGACCAAAGTCTCCGATTGTGGCTAGTGGTACATCAGAGGTCCCCGCCGAGGACCAACATCCATGGGATTCAGAGGACATCTCGGTTACCAATTCCGAGGTTGAAAGCGTGATGCATCACCGACGACGAAAGGTATCGTTGCGGCACTCTACGTTCTTTGATCAAGAGTTTAATGCTCTTAGTTTGGTAGACGCGTACCTCGGAGCTGCTCGAACGGGGCTCGAGGGAGTAACCAACCTTCTGTACGCCAGTCTGTAGGTACACAATTGGTTTTGATAACCGGACGCATAACCCAAGCCAGTAGCCACCTTAGAAAAACTTAGCGTATTTGAGCACTAAACCTAGTATCCCCAAGCCTTAATTTGGGCGGGACGGCCGAGATAAGGGTGTGAAGTTTGATAATGGCGTACTATCGTGCAGACTGCTCGGGAACAAAACAAGAAGTTGGCCGAAGACCTTGGACAGACACAGACACAGTTGAAGTCCGTGGAGGCCGAGCTAGAGGGGGTTAAAAATGGGACCAAAGAGACGCATGGTGAGGAATAGACATAATGTGTCGAAAAAAGATTTTGATGGAATACCTTTTCTAATGGAAGTTTTTTCCATAGCAGTGCACTACTGCAGGATGCTGCTAACGCGACACTACGATCAGAGACCCTTCGAGAAACTGTGTGCGATGCCATAATCGCAAACGGTGTTGTATGAAAACCGTCAGAAATGTGTAAAACGTTTGCGATGACGGATGCATCAAACACGGTTCAGGTTTTAGTTGCATGTGCGGTGAAGGGCATATGGTTCAGTTCAATGAACTGTTTGCGATGAGGAGGAACAAAAGAAACGGGCAGCCAGATGGAGGCGTGTGTGATACACAGCATATGGTTCACTCGGATGAACTGTTTGTGATTAGGCAACACAAAAGAAATGGTCAGCCAGATCAAAGGTGTGTGCGATATACGACATGCAGTTCACTCGGATGAACTGTTTGCATTGAGACATGAGAACAGAAACGATTCAACTTAACAAGATGTGTGTGATACGCGGCAAACAGGTCTGTAATCAGAAATGTGACTGAAGATTGATAAGAACACAGACGGTTGCTGCTAATAAGACATGTGTGTTGTGAGCAAACGATTGCTAGTATACAATTGTGAGTGATTGATGAAAACATCACCGACGGGTTCCATTGTTTAGTCCGTGTGCAATGTGATTTTCTTTGTCCACACACCATCTACGCTCTGTCTACAGAGCATCAACATATATACTTAAAAAGACAGCATTGCATAACCAAATTAAGCATACAATACACAAGTGACTACACACATAACATTTGCACACACCAAAGTAAGCAATTACATGCATACTAAAGTAGGAGAAACGAGGATCTAATCATCTACTTATTGTTGCGACGACGCTTGCCATTGCTCTGCTTCCGGCTGGATCAGTGGCTGTTTTGGGGAAGGAGGGACTTCCTCATGTCAACGATCCGCCGGTACATGTCGTAGCTCGTGTACGCCTCCTTGGCCACGTACACGATGTGAGCTTTGTCGAGTTTCTCCATCCAGGCTGAGTGCCAGGCACGCTTGTCCTTGTTGCACGAATCCTTCATGTCTCTGTAGTAGGGGTCGATGATGGCCTTGGCGAGGTGAACCAATGAGTCCTTCTCATGCTCCTTGCTGCCCCTGATCTTGTATTGGCCCTGGATGTCGACAAGATTCTGGCAGGCAATGCCCGAATTCTCGAGCGCCTTTACATCATTGGTGATGTCCACCGTAGCGAACATGTAGTGGGGGCTGTTGACAAACCTGGCGAAACGCTCGCAAGGCCTTGTGGCCAGGCAGTAGTGGTAGACGAGGACGTGGTGGCGCACGCACATCTGGGCGACGGCGACCTTGGGATGAGACCTGGCACGAGCGCGGGTGTACTCGAGGTCGAACCCGACCACCTTGTACTTCTCCTCGGCAAGCAACAGCTCCATGATGTAGATGGAGTGCTCCGCCCAGATCGGGTCATTGGTGTACACCACCGAGAGGTCCATGAACCTTCTGTGGGTGTCCACCACGACACGCATGGTGAACTGCTGCTCGTCGTCGGCAGCCGCTCGGAGCGCCATTGGAGCCGCGCAGGATACCCTCTAAGAATTTCTCGTGGTGGGTGTGCTTCTTGCAATGGTGGGGCGCGATCGAAAGGTTGAAGAGACACAAGGGTAGGTTAAATGCCCGCTGTAATAAATGGGGGCCGGCCGGCCTGTAATCATCATGTCTTGTCACGGCGTTCATAGCGGAGGATTCCAGAATCCAGTGCACGCTTGACCACACCCCAGGCGTGGGCTCGAAGAGGCGCCAAATGTATCGTCGGTGAGCCTGTTCCCGCGCTACCGCGCTGTTTACCGCGCAAGCTTCCCGCCCGGCTAGTTTGGCCACGCGTCAGCTAGAAGAGGGACAAATCATGGGCGTTTATTGGCAAAAAGCTTTGTAAAAACGAAGTGTATGGAATGACTTCGGTCATAAGTTTACCCTTGGGTGATGAGGTCAAAGTTACACAGAAGGGTGATGATGGACACTCGAGTGCGATAATTAATTCTGCACTCTATAGTGCACACGGTGGAAGAAACCAACTGTGTGCAATAATGTCGAAGATCGTAGTCGAGTTAGCTATACAGATCTTGTGCTGTGAGATCGACAAGGTAAACTGATTCGAGAATGGTTAATAAAATCTAAGACCATTGCATATTAAGGTCAAAATAGTGCTAGCAATATACGAGTCTCATACGATGCCATTTCAACGATTGTACCACAAAAGCTCGAAATGTTACAAGGTTCAAATTCCAGAGTTATATGGCTCAAATTCGAAGATTACAAGGTTCAAACTGATATTAGAAATGAAATTCAGCTCATCAGCTGCAAACGCTCGCGCTGATGCGCTGAACATGGATATCAGAGAGGTTCAAACTAATATCACCTCTTCTAAGTCTGGCTTCGAAACCTCACAATTTTTGCAAAGGGGTCAGCCACTGAGAAGTCATGTATGGGGTTGACCCGATGACTTCTGATTACTCTGTCATCTAAAGTTCCAAAATGAAATTCAGCATTTTTGGAGCCTACTCCATTCTGCCGCAGGCACCAGCGCTGATCAACAGACCATTCATTTTTGTGAAATAAATGTAGGGCAAACCTCATTTCCTTCAGCACCCTTGCTCTGAGAACAAAGAACCTGGCGAATATAATCTCCGGTAAGGTCCCTCGGTAGGAGTTCAAAGTAATTTCTGAGAGATGCAGATCTAGGCATTCGACGTGATTGTTATATTGTATCACATTATCCACCACTGGGCCTAATCTTATCTGCAAAAGAAGAAAACGTGTTAGTGCCTACATGCAGTTTTGAACATTACTATAGGACTAGCTATTTGGTTTGTAGGATTTGTAAAATGCACTAACATGCCATCTTTGATCTGACATGATTAACATGGGCATTTGATTACATTCTAGAAAAAATGTAGCCTTCTTCACAAGAGGTTGGAGTGGATGAAAAGTTCCCTAAGAAAACTAGTACAGATGAATCCAAAGGAGAAATGCTTATTGATTGTAACCATACCCCCCCCCCCCCCCCCCCCCCCCCCCCCCCCCCCCCCCCCCCCCCCCCCCCCCCTTGTCATTGTAAACTTGGAAAAAGGTGTCACAAATTGAACTCCCTTATGGTTAACATTTAACAGGAAAGGAACATCACCTCGATATATAGCTTCTCCATGCACGGAAAGCATCTCAGGAAACTAACAACTTGCTCTACGTCGGGCCCGATAGATTCTAGTGCCAAGACCTTCACTGTGCGCAGTTTCGGGGCCAAGCTTGTCGGAATCATTTTCTGAATGACAGACGAACAAACATCTTCAAAATTAGAAACAATGTTAATTTATTGAAGGAGAGGTAGAAGGCGGCTATTGTACCTGAGCGGGTGTGGATCCAATAACAAGTTTGGAGTATTTGTCAGACGAGTAGCCCACCACTGTCAATTTTGGCGCAGAAATGACATTGATTCTTGTTGGACCTTCTTGATCAACTACAAGTAATCTCTCAAGTGCGGGTGTGTCTTGGATGACCATACCGTGGTCCACCTTTTGTGATGTCTTCCTGCCGCACCAGCAACACACATAAATAGTCCGGGGAGTCATGGAGGTGATGTGGAAGGTACTCAACCCATTGATCGCCTGAAGACAAAGGTACTCAAGTGCAGTACAGCCATGGAGCAGGCGCTCCATGTCACGCTTTGAGAGGCAGACGGCGATGAGCTCGAGGTGCTTCAGTCGTGGTAGAATAAGAGCGGGCGCGTCATTAAGGGGCGGGAAATGGCAGTTCCTAAACTTGGCGATGCGCAGCGTGGGCGCGAGGCGGAGTGCGGACGTTGGCAGCGACCGCATATGCCCATCATCAAAAGTGAGCTCCTCGAGCTGATCTAGGGCGGGCCCCCCCCCCCCCCCCCCCCCCCCCCCCCCCCCCCCCCCCCCCCCCCCCCCCCCCCCCCCCCCCCCCCCCCCCCCCCCCCCCCCCCCCCCCCCCCCCCCCCCCCCCCCCCCCCCCCCCCCCCCCCCCCCCCCCCCCCCCCCCCCCCCCCCCCCCCCCCCCCCCCCCCCCCCCCCCCCCCCCCCCCCCCCCCCCCCCCCCCCCCCCCCCCCCCCCCCCCCCCCCCCCCCCCCCCCCCCCCCCCCCCCCCCCCCCCCCCCCCCCCCCCCCCCCCCCCCCCCCCCCCCCCCCCCCCCCCCCCCCCCCCCCCCCCCCCCCCCCCCCCCCCCCCCCCCCCCCCCCCCCCCCCCCCCCCCCCCCCCCCCCCCCCCCCCCCCCCCCCCCCCCCCCCCCCCCCCCCCCCCCCCCCCCCCCCCCCCCCCCCCCCCCCCCCCCCCCCCCCCCCCCCCCCCCCCCCCCCCCCCCCCCCCCCCCCCCCCCCCCCCCCCCCCCCCCCCCCCCCCCCCCCCCCCCCCCCCCCCCCCCCCCCCCCCCCCCCCCCCCCCCCCCCCCCCCCCCCCCCCCCCCCCCCCCCCCCCCCCCCCCCCCCCCCCCCCCCCCCCCCCCCCCCCCCCCCCCCCCCCCCCCCCCCCTGATTTTGTCGGGGAAGTTAGCATATATCTCATGACCAGGCCCTTCTATGTGCAGTGCAATTTTAGTGCCAGCTTTCAGTACATAAAACTTTGCAATTTCATTCTAAGCCAGTGCCAAAATAGGAGTCACCATGTTCATCAAGTCTTACAGTAGCAACGATTGTAAATCCATGGTTTGTGCGCAATATGACATTCGTGGAGCCTTGATGTATGTAAAGGGAAAAATTGTGCACTACATAATCTGTTGCATAGCAAGGGATGTGCTGCAGAAAATGGTAGGGTTGTTAAAGAAAATATGGTAACATGCAAATATGGGCCCAAATTGAAAGAACTATACAGCAGTTGAAATCGAAGGACAAAAGTCTATAATTAAACAGATAGGGTAAACATGATGTCATGGAAATATGAGAGTAATCGAAAGAACAATACATCATGAATTTGCCTAATATAGAAAGAAGAGGGGAAAAAATCCCCTTTGACGTATATGGTGCATGTGGCACCTTTTATCCAAATGTAGCAATATTTAGAATATGTTCAGGAAAGTAGGCCATGCCAACCGATTTAGGGTGAGATTGAACATACCGTGCGTGTCCTCAAGTTATCTGGTACGATGAGATGGAATCTCTGGCGGCGGTCGCCAAGTCCTGAAGTATCGGCGCACTGTACATTCTATGAATGAAAGAAAACCCTCAAATCAGCTCGAATAAAAATGAATTCACGGCGATTTCCGCTGGGTGATTAAAGGAGGCAGATGAACTGGGATAAGAGATGAGATAATATCTCGTTAAATTAGTTACCTTGTCGTCCATGAGAAAGAACCCTCAGTACGACAGATTCCCCAACCGAGCGGAGCTGGGTCGACCGCGAGCAGCGTCGAGAAAGTCGATGGCAATAGGCAGCGGCAAGCGGAAGTGGCGAAATGCGGTGGGCTTTGCCGGCAGCCTGGCGGCGGCGGCAGGCGTCGAGCTAAGTGTTTACCGCCGCGATAGGCGGTGCCATGGCATAGACACGGAGGAGCTTGTGCAGGTGTGAATGGGGAACGTACTGGAGGGGCCGAGGTGGGTGGCGGGCGGGGTGAGGGTTTTTGTGACATGGGGATGGTGAGGGTTTTCTTTTTTCTTTTTTGAATTGGGTGGTGAGGGTTTTCTGTCCCACAAAGAATTTTGGGGGAGACGGTTTGCTAGAGCGAACCGTGTGTGATTGACGCAACAGGCAAAATGATAGTCATTGCACACAGTTCCAATTTTGGGAACCGTGTGTGATTGACGTACTACCTCCGTCCTGGTTTATTGGTCCCCCGTTGTAATTTTTACCAAAATTTGGCGAAATATTTAACATACTCAGACATAGATAATAAGCGTACACGTACATAAGCATAGTTCAACCATAAGTACATAGTTCAACCGTCATTAAGCATACTCAAGCGTACATAGTTCGATCCATCCCACATCTCATCTCACATGCGGCCGGCACGATCCTGAAGCTTTTCCAGGTACTCGGTGTACGCGCCGTGCGCCACCCTGCGAGAATACTTCTGCTTGAAGGAGCCAACGGCCCGTCCTCTTGCATGCACAAGAACACTTAGATACGCGTCATGAATCTTGTGCTTGCAAAATGGGCATCCATAGCCGTCGTTCTAGGTCCTAATATGCCTGTTATGCATTCCCGCATAAAGCTCCCTCAGGATTCGCCTCTTGTACCTCCTCTGGGCATCTTCATCCTCGCTGTCCACATCGTCAGACAACACCTATACATATAGTAAAACAAATTTGGCATCAAATCATTGATTACATGCCGTGAAGTAGGATTAGGAATTTATGGCTATTTATTTATACATATTCAGAGATTATCGTTCGATTTTTAAGCACAGTCGTCTATGTACAGACCAATCTTGAAGAAAATAATGGCACAAACATATGTAGGTCATTCAAAATCAATTGTCAAGTCCTGGCTAGGAATTATTAGCACGAACGCTAACCCTAGTCGGATTACTAGCAGAAATGATTTGCACAGATGAAACAACTAATCACTTATCACCTGTACCATTCAAACAATCAATACACTACACGAATCTAACGAAACTTACTCAGATTTCATGGATTGGGAGAACATAACCATAGGATTTCTATTCCAAAAATGGGGAGGCAGGAGTAACCAGAGAAACCCTATGATCTATTTGACACATAAATGGGTATAGATGACTAACCAGCTGTCCGTCGTCATCGGAGTCGTCGCCGGAGTTGGTGTGGAACTCCGCCTCCGGCTGTGGAAGCTCGACGCCGTCGACGACGTTAGGGTGCAGCGATAAATCGCTGGCGGTGACGGCAACCTCTGTCTCCATCTCCACACCGTGCTCCGGTGCTTTAGCAGCCCCGGCGTCGCCACTCGCTCTGATGGGGCGCTTCGGCGGCATCCTCATACACTGACGGCTTTGAGGACTGAGAGCGGCGTCGAGGTTGCAAGCGGAGAGAGAGGATTGTGTGTGCGTAGCGAGGATGGGGGTGCGGCCGCTCGGGCGCACCATTAATATGGAGTAGTGGGAGTTGTGGGAGAGAGGCGGGCGGCGGTCAAACCGATGGCTCGCCTCCCGGTGAGCCTGCGCACCGGACTGCTGGCATGCCTACCAAAGTTTCACACAGCTACTCGCACGCCTCCCGATGACACTACGCAGCGAGCACGCCTTCGTCAATTCACACACCTGCACGCACGCCTCCCCGTCAGCCTGCGCGGCGGACTGCTCGCATGCGTCCCGTCAACTCACGCCTGCTCGCATGCCACACGGGTCGCGTGGCGGCACGTATATTGTTTCGCTATTTGGATGATTAATGCTGCCGCTTTATTGCTTAACCGAAGCATGGCACGTATCCACTGTTGGTCTAACGCTCACGGTTCAAATAAATAATCCGTTTGGGATATTGGTTCCCAATTATTAATAATCTCCCGTCTGTAATTAGATAAAGATTACATCAAGACTGGTCTCAAATTTGACAAAAAAGTACAATGCCACTTTGTATTGGTGTCCATATGACAACACGATAAGTTTCATGAACTTCAAATAAGTTTTGGATGTACTAGAATTTAAAAATCAAGATTCTCAATGTTTGAAATTTGTTGCATGGGGAGTAAACATGCACCCAGTGAGACACATGTGTTTTTGCAATCCATTTAGGTGCACTGTCACGTGTGCATGTAGCTCAAATTTGATTTTTGCACATTATACCCATAGAAAATCAATCAATCAATGTACTAAAACGTCTTAATGATCTCTGTGAATTTTTTGAAATTAAAACGTCCCTCCTTTGGTAACATGTATGTTCACTGCAGGATAATTAATTTAACATGCATCGTAGTTGCGGTGGATTCGCGGTGTGTGTGTGTGGGTGTGTGCGTCTGGGGGTGGCGGGTGGCTCGCAGTACACTACGAGTTGTGAGCCACCGTGTGGGTTGGCCATTTTGTTAGGCAGGCTGGTGCCACATCAGAGTCGTGAAATTGTTATTTAAAACATTACACAACCCTTTTATAAATAAATGTTTTGGCCACATGCAGTCGATGGTTGTCCTACACGACACTCGATACTCATGCGTGACGCTTTCTGCGGGCCCGCGAGGTCGTCGTCCATCACTTTGACGAACAGCCGGCAGTGAGGTTAATTTGACCAGCAAGGTATAATCTTTTTTGTTTGTGTTATGGTGGTATATAGTACGCGTCGAAGAGGTGGGAGGGGACTAGCATATATACTATACGTATGCGTCCGTGAACAAGTACACCTCACTCAGTGTCGGGACTTTTTGGTTACCGAGGCACGTGCCAAATCAAAATTGTGAAATTGGTTATTCAAACATCACACAACACCTTTTTGGGCCACATGCATATATATCCTAGCTAGGACACTCACGTGTGACGCTTCCATCTGTGGGCCCACGAGGCCATCGTCAATGCATGCATGCATGCATCACTTTGACCTACATCGGGAGAGGTTAATTAATTTCACCATCGATGAGGATTCTTTTGGGTTGTACATATATTACGGCAGGAGCATATAGTATGCGGTGAAGAGGGGGGACGGGGACCATCATATGTAGTACACTTGATATGAACCTCGCTCTCTGTGGGTGCATGGTTTACGGTTTTTGAGGCATGTGGCACATCAAAGTTGTGCATTTTGGGTATTCAACATATATATGTTTGGCCCACATGCAAAGCGGTGGAGGTTGTCCTCTCGCACCCACTTAAGCGGTTATCAGCGTATCGATGCTTTCCATCTGTGGGCCCGCTTGGTCCATCACTTCTTTTTGCCTGACAACAAGAGAGGTTAATTTGACTTAGGAGGGGATTATTATTTTTGCTCTGGGCTTACATGCATGATACACTTTGAGCACAAACATATGCATGTGTACGCATGAATCCCTCCCATCGAGTCGAAGTGGCTAGTACAACGACACCATCATGAACCGATCTCGCTCTGTGTGGGGAGCTAGTGTACGATTTTTGACACACGCGCCAGATCAATGTTGTGTATTCAAACATGCATGCACGCATCACCTCCATACATATGCATGTAGTGGTTTCCTTTGAACGATACACTTCCTTGCGTGGTTATCGGCGACAAGCCTGTATATTCGTGGGCCCGCGTGGACATCCATGATCACCTTTTTTTGACTAGGAACGACAGTGTGAGAGGCTCCCACTGACTTTTGTATTACTTACAGAGAACCCATTACATCATTGTTACATGTGGGTTTTTTGTGGCCCCCCGGCCATGTACCTCAAAAGGCTAAGTAAACAAGTATTACAAGTTTTGTATGTAAGTGTCTAGGAAAGGACGCAGTTCCTCCTTACAATTGTGGACCAACAGGCCCAAAAGATCTTTGAATCTAATCAACTATGAACCAAACGAGTGTGGAATCCCTCTGAAGTATACATTATTTCTCTCTTTCCACAAGCTCCATGTGCCCATTAAGAAGATGTCCATAAACAGTGGTTGCCGCCAATCCTCCCTGCCACCATGCAGCAAAGTGAGCCTATTCCCAAGACTCGGCCAAAGCATGCCAACCTTGTCCCAGCAGTGTTGGCTAAACGGGCAAGTGAAGAAAAGGTGCTCGACCATTTCCTCAGGAGGGTTCTGGCAGAGCATGCATGTGTAATTATTACTCGCAACGGCATAATGTCTATGTTTTAGCATGTTCCTGGTGTTTAGGCGATCAACCAGCAGCAGCCAACCAAACATTTTGAATTTAATCAGGCTCTTAGCCTTCCATAGCCAGCCAAAAGCAGCATCAGCAACCATCTCTCTGAAGCAGTGATCATAGTATCTCTTGGAGGAGAATGTCCCACCAAGGTTGCACTCCCAGGTGTCATTGCATTCCCTGTCTAGAAGTACATGCACCGATCCTTGTTGGATTTCCCTGACCTCCTCTCTAGCTTGTGTGGACAGCGGCAGGTGAAAGATCAAGCTCAGGTCCGCAGTTGTGAGAACGTTGACAGCAGACTCATCTTCATTCAAGCAGAAAGAGAAAGCTCCGAGGAAGATCTCCATTAGGGGGGCATCTCGGTCGTTGAACCAGGCATTTTTCCAGAACAGGGAGGAAGATCCGTTGCCCAAAGTGACCCTAGTGATTCCACGAAACACATCACCGAGCTGCATTATGTCGCGCCACCAGAAAGAGCCGACTGGTTCCATTGCATGCGGTATTCTGCCCGTGTAGTAAGTATCCCAGATCAGAGTAACCCAGGGGATGTCGTGGTGGTTATAGAACTTAAATAGGTGTTTCAGAAGGAGGGCCACATTCTGGGTTTTGATGTCGATGATTCCAAGCCCACCTTTGCGTTTGGGCCTACAAACCAACTCCCAGGCTGCTAGCGAGTTATTTTTGACACCATCTTTAGAGTTCTTAGCCCAAAGACAATATCTGCGCAGCTTATCAAGGTGCTCAATCACTTTGGGGTGAAGCTTAATCGTGCACATGGCATAGATTAGCATCGATGTTACTGCTGAATTGACCAAAGTGAGTTTGGCCCCGGGTGACATCAAAGACAGTGCTGTGGACATCTTCTTTTCCACACCATGCACAAGTGGCATGAGCTCTAGTAATGTTGGCCTGGTCGTGCCCATGGGGAGGCCAAGGTATGTGAATGGAAGCGAGCCAACCGAGCATCCAAAGACATGTGCCAATTCCACTACGCGCTGCGGACCAATGTTGATAGGAATGAGGGTGGACTTGTGGAAATTGATCTTCAATCCAACCGATGCTGCATAGTCCTCTAGGATTGTTTTCATGCAAGCAGCTTGATCAGGGCAGGCTGGCATCACCAGAATGGTGTCGTCCGCGTATTGCACCACCGGATAGTCGCCGTCGCGATTGCATGGGATGGGCAGTTCAATCAACCTGCGAACAAATGCATCATTAACCGCGTCTTGGAGAAGATCAGCAGCGAGGACAAAGATCAATGGAGAGAGGGGGTCGCCTTGCCGCACCCCACGTTTGCACTGAAACTTTCTGCCAGGGACTCCATTAAGGAGGACAGATGACACACCAGAGCCAAAGATTGTTTCCATCCAACCCAGCCACTTGTCATCAAATCTCATGTGTTTCATGATCTCCAACATGGGGGCATGCTCTATGGTGTCAAAGGCTTCGGCAAAATCGAGTTTGAGCAGTATAATCTCACGCGATGACCTCTGGCATTGATGAATGTACTCAAACAATCATGCAAGACAGTCTTGGATGGTTCTTCCCTTAATGAAGCCGTACTGAATCCTATGGATGATCTTCAGGATAACTTTCTGCAGATGATTAGCCTAGATTTTCGTGACAATTTTTAGACAACAGTTCAGCGGAGTTATTGGTCTGTAATCATTGGCGGTTTCAGGAGATGAGATCTTCGGGATCAAGGTAATATACCCCTCACTAATGCTGGTAATATCAAGCTTACCCTCATGTAAATCCTTGCACATCTTGTAGAAATCCTCTTTAATGATCTGCCAACAACTCTTAAGGAAGCAGCCATTAAAACCATCAGGGCCCGGGGCCCGATCGGCCAGCATTTCTTTTATCACAGCATCGATCTCCTCCTTAGAAAAGGGTACTGACAACACATCCAAACCAGGAATCCGTCGAATGATCCGAGAGAGGTTGAAGTGCATGCTAGTAGGCTTGGAGGAGCCCAAACGTTCCTTATATGTTTTGTACAAAACCCCTTCTTTGCCAGTGTGATCACTCACCACCACGTCCCCGTCTCGTAGGTTAGCTATCGAGTTGTGCCTAAACCTCTCAGTCGCAAGGGATTGAAAGAGTTTAGTATTTTTGTCCGCGAATCTGAAATATCTGACAGTGCATCATTTCCTCCAATAGTCATTCTGATATTTCAGGAACATATTTAGATGCATTTTCAAGATACGCCTGAAGTTTTTTCTTGTATGAAGAGTGCCCTTTTATCCTCAAGATTATCCAACTGAGCGAGAGCTTCATTACTGTTCTGAATCATGGTTTTCAGTTTTGAAATGCCCCGGCTCCAACGCTTAAGATCATAGCACAGATTTTTCATCTTTTTGAAGATAAGTGCAGCAGAGTTGGGAGCATGGCAGGGTTTGGACCAGGAGCCTGCAACCACATCAGAGAAGCCCACATGATTGACCCAGTAGTTTTCAAACCTGAAGAGCTTGGATTTGGGGATTTTAGACTCAATGGCCACAACACATGGGATATGATAAGAGACTGGCTTGCCAAGAGGTAAAACCATCGTGTTCGGGAAAGCAGTGGTCCAATTAGACGATGAGAAGAACCAGTCGAGTTGTTCAAGCAAGGGGTCATCCTGCATGTTACTCCAAGTAAATGATCGGCCCTTGACAGGGAGTTCTATCAGAGTTTGTGCTCGGATGATTTCATTGAACAAGAGCATATCGGCAGCATCTCCACCAGGTTTGTTTCTATTAGCCGTGGAACGAATGAAGTTGAAATCCCCCAAGATCAACCAATTTTCATCACTGGGTATATTGAGATCAAACAACCAAGAACTAAAATCCACCCGTCGCTGGCCAGAACATGGACCATAAACATTGACCAAATTCCATGCCTCATTGGATTGCATGGAAACAAAAGAAACACCCATAGCAAAGGAATCAATCAACCACGGCGTGCCCACAAACAGAGAACTGTTCCAAATTGTGATAATGCCACTCGAAGCACCCATGGAGGGTGCAAACACAAATTTATCAAAGCGCTTAGGGCAGAAAGTTTTAATAAAAGCTAGATCAAACGATTCATGCTTAGTTTCCTGGATACATAGCATCGAACAACCGTTAGTATCAATCGCATTTCTAAGAGCCAAAAGTTTACTTTCAGAGTTTATGCCTCTGACATTCCACGATAACACGTTCCAAGATTTATTCATGACGGCCGAGAAGATCAGTCTTCACCATTAGAGGCCATCTGCTGGCCATCCAGCAGCTTCTCTGCAGATAGATCATCAGGAGCAATCCCGCAGCGGCCGCCCACCTGTTGGATTTCCTCGATAGAGGTAGGAGGCGGGCAAGAAGCAGAGGCCACCTGTGCAGGAGCAGCAGCCATGGAAATGGCCTTCACAGAAGGCAGCACACGAGCTCTCACCCTCAATCTTGTCTGTTTGACGTCATTGGCCTAGTTGACCTTGAAACCATCATACTTGTTTGATCTGGTGCTCCTTCTAACCGCAGTGGTGTCAAGGGGCACTTTAGCATTACGCGAATTGGTGGCCGGAAACAGAGAAGAAGAAGCAAGCATCTGGAGAGCAGTCCCATGATCAGGTAAAGCAGCAGGAACTGACTGGGATTCGACAGCTTCAGAAACCAGATGTGCCATGATGGCCTTAAGCCCAGGGGATCGGTTAGCCAAGATCCATTCCACATCGACAACATTATCAATGCCAGGTACATCCTCTTGCAGCAAGTTGCGAGGAATAATGCTGGCCCCCATCTGGAAGTTAGCACCGAAGATCATAGCCATGAAATCCATGACCACCTTGACCAACAACAAGATAGGTTACCATGGCGGATTCTTCATTTGGTTAGTGTTATCGTAGTATAGGTCATGGTGAGATTCAGAGCTAATTAAGTTTGAGCGCATATACTATGCACGCATGCATGCATATATGAATCCCCGTCGTTGGCTTGAATTGTGGTGTAACATACATATGCATCATCAACCTAACCCTCACTCAGTGTGAGGATTTCTAGTTCGAAATCACGGTGCCACAACAAAGTTGTTCATTGTTACTAAAAAACACACCTCTCCATACATATGTTTGGGCCACACGCATGCAGTGGTTGTCTTCGGGGATTAGCTACTTGCGTGATTATTGGTGAGCTAGCCCATCTCCGGGGTCGCATGGACGGACATCACTTTGACCAACAACAAGAGAGAGGTTGTACGACCAAGGTGGATTATTCTTGGTCCGTTTTACGATCCATATTGGTGAGATATATGCCTCTCTGGCCCGC
>JAAAWM010009520.1:0-24501 GCA_036873465.1 Thinopyrum obtusiflorum | reverse complement strand
CAAGTATTCTCCAAGCTTGATCTCCGTATGGGCTATCACCAAATTCGCATTTGTGAGCAAGATATCCCTAAGACAACATTCAGAACAAGCTATGGTTCATATGAATACACTATCGTGTCTTTCGGCCTCGTCAACGCTCCACCATCATTCTCTCGCATGATGAACTTCATCTTCAACCCCTACACAAATGACTTCGTCTTGGTCTACCTCGATGACATTTTGGTCTTTTCCAAGAACAAGGAAGATCATGCCAAGCACTTGAGTTTGGTGCTAGATAAGCTCAGAGAACATCAGATCTATGCCAAGTTTTCAAAGTGCGAGTTTTGGCTCGATGAGGTTCTCTACCTTGGGCATATCATTTCTGCCAAGGGCATTGCTGTGAATCCTGAGAAGGTGTCTGCAATTGTGAATTGGGAACCACCTCAGAACGTGAAGCAACTCCGCAGCTTCCTTGGTCTCGCAAGCTATTGTCGAAGGTTCGTTGAGAACTTCTCAAAGATCACGAAGCCTCTTTCCAACCTTCTCCAGAAGCATGTGAAGTACGTATGGTCTCCTGAATGTGACATCTCTTTCAACACCCTGAAAGAGAAGTTAGTCACTGCTCCAGTTCTGATTCCTCTTGATGAATCCAAACCATTTGCGGTCTTCTGTGTTGCTTCCCTTCAAGGTCTTGGTGCAGTGTTGATGCAAGAGAAGAAAGTTGTGGCCTATACCTCTCGCCAATTGAAGCCCAATGAAAAGAACTACCCCACTCATGACCTAGAGTTGGCGGTAGTTGTGCATGCTCTTTTAACTTGGAGACATCTCTTATTGGGAGGAAAAGTGGACATCTTCACTGATCACAAGAGTCTCAAGTACATCTTCACTCAGCCTAATCTCAACCTCAGGCATACTCGTTGGGTCGAAATGATTCAAGAGTATAATCCGAGTATCAAATATACTCCAGGCAAGGCCAATGTAATTGCTGACGCATTGAGCAGGAAGGCTTACTGCAACAGTTTGATTCTCAAGCCTTACCAACCCAAGCTTTGTGTAGCTTTCCGCAAACTCAATCTGCAAGTTGCTCCTCAAGGTTTCCTCGCCAACCTCCAAGTCTCTCCTACTTTGGAAGATCAGATTCGTGAGGCTCAACTTCTTGATGCTATGTTGAAGAAGGTGAAGATTGGGATTGCCAAGAGTCAACCCAAGAACAAGTGCTATCGTCTTGATGACAAGGATACTCTATTCTTCGAGGATCGCATTGTTGTGCCTAAAGGTGACATTCGTAAAGTCATTATGAACGACCCCCCCCCCCCCCCCCCCCCCCCCCCCCCCCCCCCCCCCCCCCCCCCCCCCCCCCCCCCCCCCCCCCCCCCCCCCCCCCCCCCCCCCCCCCCCCCCCCCCCCCCCCCCCCCCCCCCCCCCCCCCCCCCCCCCCCCCCCCCCCCCCCCCCCCCCCCCCCCCCCCCCCCCCCCCCCCCCCCCCCCCCCCCCCCCCCCCCCCCCCCCCCCCCCCGAAGTTTGACCATATTGAGATGGACTTCGTGACTGGATTTCCCAAGTCCAAGCATAGCAATGATGCTATATTTGTTGTCATCGACAAGCTCACTAAAGTGGCTCATTTTCTTTCTATCAAAGAGTCGATCACAGCAGCTCAGTTGGCAGAGCTATATACCTCCAGGATTGTCTCTCTGCATGGCATTCCGCAGTTGATATCTTCAGATCGTGGAAGCATCTTCACTTCTAAGTTCTGGGATTCTTTTCAGAAGGCCATGGGCACCAGCATTCGCTTCAGCACAGCTCTTCATCCTCAAACTAGTAGCCAAGTCGAGCGAGTCAATCAAATTCTTGAAGATATGCTCAGGGCATGTGTCATTTCTTTCGGTATGAAGTGGGAAGATTGTCTTCCATATGCTGAGTTCTCCTACAACAACAGCTTCCAAGCGAGTTCGAGCAAGGCCCCATTCGAGATTCTCTATGGCAGGAAGTGTGTACTCCTCTTAACTGGTCAGAGACTGGTGAACGCCAACTTCTTGGCAATGACTTCATCACAGAGGCTGAAGGAATGTGCAAAGTCATTCGTGAAAATCTCAAAGCCACACAATCGCACCAAAAGAGTTACTATGATAGCAAGCATCGTGACTTGGCTTTCGAGATCGGAGACCATGTCTACCTCCGCATCTCTCCAATGAATGGTACTCGTCGCTTCGGTATCAACGGGAAGCTTGCCCCTAGATACGTGGGTCCTTTCAAGATCATTGGCAAAAGAGGCGATCTCGCCTATCAACTTGAGCTTCCATCAAACTTTGCAAACGTGCATGCCGTGTTTCACATGTCTCAGCTTTGCAAGTGTTTCAAGGCTCCTGACCGCACCATCAACTCTGAAGAGATTGATCTCCAAGAAGACATGTCTTATCATGAGCATCCCGTTGCTATCCTTGAAGAAACTGAGCGCAAGACTCGCAACAAGTCTATCAAATTCCTGAAAGTGAAGTGGTCACATCATTCTGACCGTGAAGCCACCTGGGAACGCGAGGACCACCTCCGTTCCGAATATCCGGAGTTTTTCCAGTCCTAGATCTTGGGACGAGATCCTTTCGTAGTGGTGGAGTGTTGTAATGCCCCATATGTAACCTGCCATAATTGTATTCCAACTCTTGCCATTTCTGGCACTAAGTTATGATATTTCCTTGTTGTTGGGTTTCGTCTTCATTTTGCTTCTGTCTTTGTCTTCCATCTCATATCATGTCATCATGTGCATCACATTTGCATACGTGTTCATCTCATGCATCCGAGCATTTTCCCCGTTGTCCGTTTTGCATTCCGGCGCTCCTATGTCCTCCGGTGTCCCCTTTTGCTTCTTTTCGTGTGCGGGTGTTAAATGTTCTCCCCCCCCCCCCCCCCCCCCCCCCCCCCCCCCCCCCCCCCCCCCCCCCCCCCCCCCCCCCCCCCCCCCCCCCCCCCCCCCCCCCCCCCCCCCCCCCCCCCCCCCCCCCCCCCCCCCCCCCCCCCCCCCCCCCCCCCCCCCCCCCCCCCCCCCCCCCCCCCCCCCCCCCCCCCCCCCCCCCCCCCCCCCCCCCCCCCCCCCCCCCCCCCCCCCCCCCCCCCCCCCCCCCCCCCCCCCCCCCCCCCCCCCCCCCCCCCCCCCCCCCCCCCCCCCCCCCCCCCCCCCCCCCCCCCCCCCCCCCCCCCCCCCCCCCCCCCCCCCCCCCCCCCCCCCCCCCCCCCCCCCCCCCCCCCCCCCCCCCCCCCGGCCACTTTGGAGGGGTGTTGGGCTGCAACACACACGAGGCCTTTTCGGTCCCTCGGTTAACCATTGGAGTATCAAACGAAGTCCAAATGGCACGAAACTTGACAGGCGGTCTACCGGTAGTAAACCAAGGCCACATGACAAGTCTCGGTCCCATCCGAGAACATTTAAAACCCGCACACGAAAAGAGGTAGAAAGGGACACCGGAGGACATAGGCGCCGAAATGCAAAACGGACAACGGGGAAAAAGCTCGGATGCATGAGATGAACATGTATGCAAATGCGATGCACATGACGACACGATATGAAATGCATGACACGCAAGCAAAAGACAAGGCATCAACAATGAATAACTGGAAGACACCTGGCACATCGGTCTCGGGGCGTCACATCATCGCATCATATCTTTGCATATGTAGCTCCGTTTTGCGTGTGTAGCATATCAAACTATTCGTCTGGATGTGCACATCATTTCTTTCCATTGCACCATGTTCATTTGAGTTCATCTTGATGCCCTAAAGGCTGTTGCAAGAGTGCTATGTAATGTTAGTTTCAGTTTCTTAACAGATTATGGACATTTGTCATTTTTGCCATGTTTAATGTGTGCCCCCTATGAACTTGAGCCCTACATGTGTTTTGGGCTATGCCATGCCATCTTTATAGGGGTGTATGCCATATATTTTTGTGATCATTGTGGTGACTAGCACAAGCATGCAAAGTAGCTCTTGTGTTGTTGCTGATTTCAGGGACTTAGAATTCTTCTAAGTCATTTTCCTGATGATATTTTTTATGCCATGTATTCATGTTGCTACAGAGTGGTCCATGCCTCTTTTGAGCATGTTCAGTAAGGATGATTTTGAGATATTTTTATGTTCTATCCATCCATGTCTTTGTTTGCAATTATGGAGTACCCTAGCATGAATCAATCTTGCTCTACTTTTGCTATAAAATGTTCCTGGCAGATTGTTTACGTGTTAATCAATTTTGCCGAGGTTGTAGTAGTTGATCCATGCATGCTATGAGAGTGTTCTTGCCATGGTTAGCTTATTGGTCATGTGTTCCTGCTGGGTGTATGCTTAGTTTGTCATGCAGTTGCTTGTAGTGAGTGCATCAAGCTCACAAACATGCCTACGTAACTCTGTTTCTGCCATGTCCAGTTTTCTGCTAAGTCTGAATCTGTTAACGAAACTTGCTATGTTTACATGGTTGCCATTGTATCTTCTGATCCTTTTTGGCTTATGGTTAGTAAGGGACTTTTGTTATATGCTTTAAGGAGTTTCATGCCATGCCTTGCCTTGCCATGATATGTTCTTGTAGCATGTTGTTATCTTGCTGTAAACATTGCTTCCTGATGTTAATTCCTGACATGCTGTTATTTTCACTAAGTCCGTGAACCTAATATCTTCTGCACTTTTGCCATGCTTGTTTGAACCTGCTATTGTGTGATTTAGCCGTAGCTCAGTGTTCATATTTTGTCAAGCATCTTGAGTGGATCACTGCCATGTGCTTTGTTGCTATGTTAGAGTGTAGTAGCTTAGTTTCTTGTTCCATTCTAGATGGCATCATGCTGTTAATCGCAGTTTTGTGCCATTATTGTTTTGCTTGGCATTTGCAAACCGTGCATCCGATTCCGGTGATCTTTATATCGATTTCGACCGAAATCAACTCATCTTTCCAGCGGCACTCTTGGTTTTCCAAGTTGAGGCCTGGTTCAATCTTTCTTTTTCTGAAGCATGCATATGCATATGCATTGCATATCACATCCCGCATATCATGTCATGTTTTGCATCATGTTGTTTGCTCATTGCACCGTGGTTGATTGTGTTTACCTTTGCTTGTGTTCTTGCTTTGGGTAGAGCCGGGAGACGAGTACGTGATCGAGGAACCCGTTGAGTACGCTTACGAGGATCAAGCTTATGTCAACTCAGAGAACTTTACAGGCAAGATGACCATACCCTCGAAATCACTTCTATCTTTGCTTGCTAGTTGCTCTCTCTACTGCTATGCCTATGCTTCGATACCTACCACATGCTTATCATGCCTCCCATATTGCCATTTCAAACCTCTAACCCACCTTGTCCTAGCAAACCGTTGTTTGGCTATGTTACTGCTTTGCTCAGCCCCTCTTATAGCGTTGTTAGTTGCAGGTGAAGATTGGAGTTTGTTCCTTGTTGGAACATGATTATTGTTGGGATATCATTATTATATCTTGTTTACTTTAATGCATCTGTATACTTGGTAAAGGGTGGAAGGCTCAGCCTTATGACTGATGTTTTGTTCCACTCTTGCCGCCCTAGTTTCTGTCATACCGGTGTTATGTTCCTTGATTTTGCGTTCCTTACGCGGTCGGGTTATAACCCCCCCCCCCCCCCCCCCCCCCCCCCCCCCCCCCCCCCCCCCCCCCCCCCCCCCCCCCCCCCCCCCCCCCCCCCCCCCCCCCCCCCCCCCCCCCCCCCCCCCCCCCCCCCCCCCCCCCCCCCCCCCCCCCCCCCCCCCCCCCCCCCCCCCCCCCCCCCCCCCCCCCCCCCCCCCCCCGGGGAAACTCGAGGGTTGGTTTTAGTTGTACGGATTGCTTATCCGGTGTGCCCTGAGAACGAGATATGTGCAGCTCCTATCGGGATTTGTCGGCACATTCGGGTGGCTTTGCTGGACTTGTTTTACCATTGTCGAGATGTCTTGTAACCGGGATTCTGAGTCTGATAGGGACATTCTGGGAGAAGGAATATCCTTCGTTGACCATGAAAGATTGTGATGGGCTAAGTTGGGACACCCCTGCAGGGATTTGAACTTTCGAAATCCATGCCCGTGGTTATGGGAAGATGGGAATTTGTTAATGTCCGGTTGTAGAAAACCTGAAACTTAACTTAATTAAAATGATTGTGTAGCCGTGATGATCTCTTTTCAGCGGAGTCCGGGAAGAGAACATGGTCTCATGTTATGCTTGAAAGTAGGTTGTTCTAGGATCACTTCTTGATCATAGATTCTCAAACGTTCTTTGCCTTTCTCTTCTCGCTCTCATTTGCGTATGTTAGCCACCATATATGCTAGTGCTTGCTGCAGCTCCACCTCATGCCTTTTCCCTACCTATCAGCTTAAATAGTCTTAATCGCGAGGGTGTGATATTGCTGAGTCCCCATGACTCATAGATTACTTCAAAACCAGATGCAGGGACCGATGATACCATTCCAGGAGATGCGACTGAGCTCAAGTGGGAGTTCGATGAGGACTCAGGATGATACTATGTTTCCTTTCGAGACGATCAGTAGTGGAGCCCAGTTGGGGCGATCGGGGACATTATGCATTTGGGGTTATCTTTATTTTGGTTCTGTAGTCGGACCTTGATTGTATCTGGATGATTGTAATGCTATATTTATGTATTGTTTGAAGTGGCGATTGTAAGCCAACTATGTACCTCTTTTCTTATTCAGTACATGGGATGTGTAAAGATTACCCCTCTTGCAACATTGCCTACAATGCGGTTATGCCTCTAAGTCGTGCTCCGACACGTGGGAGATATAGCCGCATCGTGGGTGTTTCAAGTATCCGGCGGAGTACGGGGATACGCAATGAATCAAGAGTGACATGTATGAAAGAATTATGAACGGTGGCTTTGCCACAAATACAATGTCAACTACATGACCATGCAAAGCAATATGACAATGATGAAGTGTGTCATAATAACGGAACGGTGGAAAGTTGCATGGCAATATATCTCGGAATGGAAATGCTATAATAGGTAGGTTTGGTGGCTGTTTTGAGGAAGGTATATGGTGGGTGTGATACCGGCGAAAGGTGCGCGGTATTAGAGAGGCTAGCAATGGTGGAAGGGTGAGAGTGCGTATAATCCATGGACTCAACATTAGTCATAAAGAACTCACACACTTATGGCAAAAACCTATTAGTTATCAAAAAAATGTACTACACGCATGCTCCTAGGGGGATAGATTGGTACTAAAAGACCATCACTCGTCCCCGACCGCCACTCATAAGGAAGATAATCAATAAATAAATCATGCTCCGACTTCATCACATAACGGTTCACCATACGTGCATGCTACGGGAATCACAAACTTTAACACAAGTATTTCTCAAATACACAAGTACTCAACTAGCATGACTCTAATATCACCATCTTTATCTCTCAAAACAATAATCAAGTATCAAACTTCTCATAATATCCAATGCACTTTTTGTATGATAGTTTTTATTATACCAATCTTGGATGCTTATTATATTAGGACTAAATTCATACCCAAAGAAAATTACCATGCTGTTCTAAAGGACTCTCAAAATAATATAAGTGAAGCATGAGAGATCAATAGTTTCTATAAAATAAAACCACCACCGTGCTCTAAAAGATATAAGTGAAGCACTAGAGCAAAATTATCTAGCTCGAAAAATATAAGTGAAGCACATAGAGTATTCTAAGAAATTCCAGTTTATGTGTGTCTCTCCCAAAAGGTGTGTATAGAAAGGATGATTGTGGTAAACTAAAAAGCAAAGACTCAAATAATACAAGACGCTCCAAGGAAAACACATGTCATGTGGTGAATAAAAATATAGCTCCAAGTACAGTTACCGATGGACGAAGACAAAAGAGGGGATGCCTTCCGGGGCATCCCCAAAATTAGGATTTTGGTTGTCCTTGGAGTTTACCTTGGGTGCCTTGGGCATCCCCAAGCTTAGGCTCCTGCCACTCCTTGTTCCATAATCCATCAAATCCTTACCCAAAATTTGAAAACTTCTCAACACAAAACTCAAATAGAAAATCTCATGAGCTTCGTTAGTAAAAGAAAACAAACTACCACTTGAAGGTACTGTAATTAACTCATTCTTTATTTACATTGGTGTTAAAACTACTGTATTCCAACTTTTCTATGCTTCATAAACTCTATTACTAGCCATAGATTCATCAAAATAAGCAAACAACACACGAGATATGTGCAGCTCCTATCGGGATTTGTCGGCACATTCGGGCGGTGTTGCTAGACTTGTTTTACCATTGTCGAGGATGTCTTGTAAAACCGAGGTGCCGAGTCTGATCGGAATGTCTCGGGAGAAGGAATATCCTTCGTTGACCGTGAGAGCTTGTGATGGGCTAAGTTGGGACTCCCCTGCAGGGATTTGAACTTTCAAAAGCCGTGCCGGCGGTTATGGGCAGATGGGAATTTGTTAACGTCCGGTTGTAGATAACATGAAGATCCGTTTATGTTTTTGCCATATTCACATGCTTGCAATTGTATTTTCTGATCCCTTTTGGCTCAATGTCACTAAGGGATTTTTGTTAAGTGCTTTGAGTAGCTAAATTCCATGCCTTGCTTTGCCATGTTAAGTTCCTGTAGCATGTAGTTTTCATGCTCCAAAGTATGCTTCCTGATGTTAAATTCCAGACTTGTGTTAATTTCACTAAGTCTGAAACTTGTTATCATTTGCACTTTTGCCATGCTTGTTTTAACCTGTTAATGGATGAATTGGCCGTAGCTCAGTGTTCATATTTTGTCAAGCATCATGAGTGGATCCTTGCCATGTATTTTGTTGTCATGTTTGAGTGCTGTAACATAATTATCTTGATGCTTTTAGATGGCTACTTGCTGATTATCGCAGACCGGTGTCATATTTGTTTTGCTTGCCATTTCCAAACCGTGCATCCGATTCCGGTGATCTTTATATCGATTTCAACCGAAATCACCTCACCTTTCCAGTGTAACTCTTGGATTTCCAAGTTGAGGCCAGGTTCAATCATTCATTGTCAAATCTTGCATATGCATCACATATCGCATCCTGCATAGCATACCATGTTTGCATCATGTTGTTCGAGCATTGCACGTGGTTGATTGTGTTCCTTTTGCTTGTTTGTCTTGTTTGGGTAGATCCGGGAGATGAGTTCGCTAACGAGGAGCCCGTTGAGTTTGCTTACAAGGATCAAGTCAACTCTGACAACTTTGCAGGCAAGATGATCATACCCTCGAATGCACTTCTATCTTTGCTTGCTAGATGCTCGCTCTTTTGCTATGCCTATGCTACGATGCCTACCACCTGCTTATCATGCCTCCCAAATTGCCATGTCAAACCTCTAACCCACCATGTCCTAGCAAACCGTTGATTGGCTATTTTACCGCTTTGCTCAGCCCCTCTTATAGCGTTGCTAGTTGCAGGTGAAGATTGGAGATCGTGCCTTGTTGGAACATTGTTTATTATTGGGATATCACCATATTATCTTGTTATCTTAATGCACCTATATACTTGGTAAAGGGTGGAAGTCTAGGCCTTTTGCCTAGTGTTTTGTTCCACTCTTGCCGCCCTAGTTTCCGTCATATCGGTGTCATGTTCCTGGATTTTGCGTTCCTTACGCCGTTGGGTTATAATGGGAACCCCCCCCCCCCCCCCCCCCCCCCCCCCCCCCCCCCCCCCCCCCCCCCCCCCCCCCCCCCCCCCCCCCCCCCCCCCCCCCCCCCCCCCCCCCCCCCCCCCCCCCCCCCCCCCCCCCCCCCCCCCCCCCCCCCCCCCCCCCCCCCCCCCCCCCCCCCCCCCCCCCCCCCCCCCCCCCCCCCCCCCCCCCCCCCCCCCCCCCCCCCCCCCCCCCCCCCCCCCCCCCCCCCCCCCCCCCCCCCCCCCCCCCCCCCCCCCCCCCCCCCCCCCCCCCCCCCCCCCCCCCCCCCCCCCCCCCCCCCCCCCCCCCCCCCCCCCCCCCCCCCCCCCCCCCCCCCCCCCCCCCCCCCCCCCCCCCCCCCCCCCCCCCCCCCCCCCCCCCCCCCCCCCCCCCCCCCCCCCCCCCCCCCCCCCCCCCCCCCCCCCCCCCCCCCCCCCCCCCCCCCCCCCCCCCCCCCCCCCCCCCCCCCCCCCCCCCCCCCCCCCCCCCCCCCCCCCCCCCCCCCCCCCCCCCCCCCCCCCCCCCCCCCCCCCCCCCCCCCCCCCCCCCCCCCCCCCCCCCCCCCCCCCCCCCCCCCCCCCCCCCCCCCCCCCCCCCCCCCCCCCCCCCCCCCCCCCCCCCCCCCCCCCCCCCCCCCCCCCCCCCCCCCCCCCCCCCCCCCCCCCCCCCCCCCCCCCCCCCCCCCCCCCCCCCCCCCCCCCCCCCCCCCCCCCCCCCCCCCCCCCCCCCCCCCCCCCCCCCCCCCCCCCCCCCCCCCCCCCCCCCCCCCCCCCCCCCCCCCCCCCCCCCCCCCCCCCCCCCCCCCCCCCCCCCCCCCCCCCCCCCCCCCTTTCATTTTCGTCTTGTGGTTGATTGCACATCAACATTTGTGAAGTTTAGATCTGCAATCTCAGATAAATATCCATGGGGCCTCTATGATGCTGTAGAAATTAGGTATTGGGACATGGGAAATACTAATTGGGTGCCAGTGCAATCTGATGATGAATTGGGAATTATGTTTGCAACCAATGCTGAAACTAAGACAGTAGATTTAGAAATTAATGTGATACAAAGGCTTAGAGGAGAAACTAAGAGGAGAGGAACTAGATCTCAAGCTCACTGTTCTCAAGCTAGGTGCAGTCAAACAAGAGGAAGAGGGAGTTCGGGTGGCAGAGGTAGTTCAGGTGCAAGAGGGAATTCAGGTGGTAGAGGTAGTTCAGGTGCAAGAAGGAATTCAGGTGGCAGAGGTAGTTCAGGTGGAAGAAGAAATTCAGAAACTAGTGCTGTGCATGAACCAGGTCCTAGCAGTAGCAAGCAACCAGATGCTGATCCAATCATAGAAGAGGAACAACCTGATGATGTACCAACAGATGATGAGGATGAATTAATGCATCCTGAATTTGTAATAGGGAAGAAGCCAAAGGGGAAGGAAGCAGCTCAACAAGATGATTACATTTCCCCTCCAGAGTTTGCTGAGACAGATTTAGATGAGAGAGAGGAGGACAATGACATGGGTTATTCTGAGAGTTCAGATGAGGCCAGGCCAGATGTGCATTTTCACAGAGATGATCCTTCTCTTCTAGAAGGAGCTATATTCTCTGATGTTGTAGAGTGCAGAAATGCATTAGCCACTTATGCAATCAAGACTCAAAGTGAATTCAAAATTGACAAGAGTGAGCCTGGTAGGCTAACAGTACACTGTTCATATAGAAGGTGTAAGAGGAGGATGCATGCATCCTTTCTGAAAAATACCAAACTATTTCAGGTACACTAACAGTTAACTATGCATGCTCTTTATGATTGTGATGTTGTTTATGATTCTGATCCTTGTTACAATGTTTAACTACAGGTCAAAGTAAACAGAAATCCTCACACATGCCCAAGTGTGACAAGAAGACAAAGGTTGAGATCAGCAAAGTGCATATGGATTGCAGATGCTGTTAAGAACTGGGTGAGAGAAAACTCCAATAATAAGGGTCACACAACTTCAAATTGACTTGAAGAAGAAGTATGGATTGCAGTTGCCATACATGAGAGTATTTTATGGTAAGCAGATGGCCATTGACAACATCTATGGTAAGTGGACTGACAGATTTCAATTATTGTACACATTCAAGGCTGAGGTACAGAAAGCATCACCTGGTAGTGTAGTTCACATTGATAGGCACACTGTTCAGTTTGAAAAGAATGGTCAGAGCAGGTCCAAAGAGTGCTTTAGGAGAGTGTTTGTGTCATTTAAGGCATGTTGGAAGGGTTTTTTAGAAGGTTGTAGGCCATATCTAGCAGTAGATACCACTGCACTCAATGGTAGGTTCAAAGGACAACTAGTCAGTGCATGTGTTGTAGATGCAAACAACTGGATATTTCCAGTTGCATATGGTGTGCTAGAGGTAGAGAACTTGGAGAGTTGGACATGGTTCTTTGAGCACTTGAAAAACCTGATAGGCCACCCAGATGGTCTAGTCATACACACTGATGCCTGTAAAGGATTAGAGGCAGCTGTAGATGATGTTTTCCCTAGAGTAGAGCACAGAGACTGCATGAGGAACTTAGCTGCAAACTTCACCAAGAAGTTTAAAGGGAAATTTTTTGATGAGAACTTGTGGCCCTGTTCCCTAACATTTAGCTTAAAGAAACACAATTACCATCTCAGGCAGTTGTATAGCAAGCCAGATGTAAAGGATTATCTGGATGAACATCACAGCAAGATATGGGCCAGGGCACTGTTCAATGAGAAGTGCAAGTTAGATTATGTGAACAATAATCTTGCAGAATCTTTCAATTCCAAAATCAGAAAATGGAAAGGACTACACATTGTAGACCTGCTAGACAAAATCAGGCAAGTCTTAATGGAGAAATTTGATGTAAGGCAAAGCATTTCTGCTGGCACTTATGGAGGGCATATCATAGTCCCCAAAGTGATGAAACAGTTAATGGCAAAATCAAAGACCTTAGATATGAGCATTGTTAAGAGAAGTACTCATGAGGCAGAGGTGTCTGCAATTGATAAAGAGAAGAGGGAGTGGAGGTATCCTGTTGATCTGGAAGCACAAACTTGTAGCTGCACAAAATGGCAAATCATTGGACAACCTTGCATTCATGCATTATACTTCATTACTTCACTCAGAGGTCCAGCAAGTGAGATTGATCAGTATGTGCATGAATTTTACTCTGGGCATAGATTCATCTTACTTATGCAGAGAATTTGCTTGGAATGGAGGGGAAGCAACAGTGGGACATTGTTGATACTGGGTTTAAACTGTGTGCACCAGTGCAAAATAGACCACCTGGAAGACCAAGGAAAACTAGGATAAGGGCACAGGCAGAAGGAAAAGGTCTTGGAGGAAGGCAAAAGAAATGCAGTAGATGTGGCAGACTTGGTCACAGAGGCACCCATTGCAAAGAGTCAATTGATCCTGCGTTTGGAGAAGATGAGCATTGGGGTGCAGAAAATGCTCTTGCAACTGCTCCAAGCTCTCCACCAACTACTACAAGCTCTCTACCAGCTACTCCAAGCTCTCCACCAGCTCCAAGCTCTCCACCAAATGCTCCAAGCTCTCCAACAGCACTTGTCAGGTATGTTTTCTACTAGATGTTCATGCGTTCTTTGTGTAACTTCATTATTTCATACTAATCTTGATTGTTTACATGCTTCTCAGTCCAAAGAAATGTACTAAAAGAGCTGCTGAGAGAGGAACTAGGTGGGGGTCACCACAGAAGAAGGCGAAAGGCGGCAACTCTGCTGTCAGCACAAGGAGCAAAGCTGCAAATCCTGCTGCCAACACTAGGAGCAAGAGGGCCAAACTAGTGTGATCAGCTTAATGTTGGTTCTGTTCAACTAGAGTGATGAACTGCTATGTTAGATGTAATGTGTTAACTGATGTTTGTTGCTTTGCATGTTGTCAAACTGTTGTGAACTCCTGTGTAATATGCTCATATTTGCCCTGTGCTACACTTCTGTGCTCATATTTGTCACTGTGCTACAATTCTGTGCTCCTATTTGTCCATGTGCTACACTTGTGTGCTCATATTTGCCCCTGTGCTATATTTGTGTGATCATATTTGCCCTGGATTGATATATATATATTTGTGCTCATATTTACCACATGGAAACATCACTGGCCAAAAGTACCTCAATGTGCATTCATACATGATTTAAACCACATTAACAACATAACCATTATATAAAGGGACATTTCAAAAAGGCTCCAGAACATAACATAAAGGCTCCAAAACATCTACTACAATTTCATAGTTCACACCATTATATAAAGGCTCCATTACATAAAGGCTCCAGAACATAACAACATAACCTAGATCAGCAAACACTTAAATAGCCTAATTTGACCACACAGAAACAAGACTAGCCACAATGCTTATGCCAAGAACAATAACAAAGCACATTGTTTCCATCAGCTCATTCTTTTTCTTCAACTTTTGCTTCAACTTCTTGTTTCCCCCCCCCCCCCCCC
Source organism: Thinopyrum obtusiflorum (assembly GCA_036873465.1). Lineage (NCBI taxonomy): Eukaryota > Viridiplantae > Streptophyta > Magnoliopsida > Poales > Poaceae > Thinopyrum > Thinopyrum obtusiflorum. The sequence goes on along the minus strand of JAAAWM010009520.1, from coordinate 10,451 downwards.
CCCCCCCCCCCCCCCCCCCCCCCCCCCCCCCCCCCCCCCCCCCCCCCCCCCCCCCCCCCCCCCCCCCCCCCCCCCCCCCCCCCCCCCCCCCCCCCCCCCCCCCCCCCCCCCCCCCCCCCCCCCCCCCCCCCCCCCCCCCCCCCCCCCCCCCCCCCCCCCCCCCCCCCCCCCCCCCCCCCCCCCCCCCCCCCCCCCCCCCCCCCCCCCCCCCCCCCCCCCCCCCCCCCCCCCCCCCCCCCCCCCCCCCCCCCCCCCCCCCCCCCCCCCCCCCCCCCCCCCCCCCCCCCCCCCCCCCCCCCCCCCCCCCCCCCCCCCCCCCCCCCCCCCCCCCCCCCCCCCCCCCCCCCCCCCCCCCCCCCCCCCCCCCCCCCCCCCCCCCCCCCCCCCCCCCCCCCCCCCCCCCCCCCCCCCCCCCCCCCCCCCCCCCCCCCCCCCCCCCCCCCCCCCCCCCCCCCCCCCCCCCCCCCCCCCCCCCCCCCCCCCCCCCCCCCCCCCCCCCCCCCCCCCCCCCCCCCCCCCCCCCCCCCCCCCCCCCCCCCCCCCCCCCCCCCCCCCCCCCCCCCCCCCCCCCCCCCCCCCCCCCCCCCCCCCCCCCCCCCCCCCCCCCCCCCCCCCCCCCCCCCCCCCCCCCCCCCCCCCCCCCCCCCCCCCCCCCCCCCCCCCCCCCCCCCCCCCCCCCCCCCCCCCCCCCCCCCCCCCCCCCCCCCCCCCCCCCCCCCCCCCCCCCCCCCCCCCCCCCCCCCCCCCCCCCCCCCCCCCCCCCCCCCCCCCCCCCCCCCCCCCCCCCCCCCCCCCCCCCCCCCCCCCCCCCCCCCCCCCCCCCCCCCCCCCCCCCCCCCCCCCCCCCCCCCCCCCCCCCCCCCCCCCCCCCCCCCCCCCCCCCCCCCCCCCCCCCCCCCCCCCCCCCCCCCCCCCCCCCCCCCCCCCCCCCCCCCCCCCCCCCCCCCCCCCCCCCCCCCCCCCCCCCCCCCCCCCCCCCCCCCCCCCCCCCCCCCCCCCCCCCCCCCCCCCCCCCCCCCCCCCCCCCCCCCCCCCCCCCCCCCCCCCCCCCCCCCCCCCCCCCCCCCCCCCCCCCCCCCCCCCCCCCCCCCCCCCCCCCCCCCCCCCCCCCCCCCCCCCCCCCCCCCCCCCCCCCCCCCCCCCCCCCCCCCCCCCCCCCCCCCCCCCCCCCCCCCCCCCCCCCCCCCCCCCCCCCCCCCCCCCCCCCCCCCCCCCCCCCCCCCCCCCCCCCCCCCCCCCCCCCCCCCCCCCCCCCCCCCCCCCCCCCCCCCCCCCCCCCCCCCCCCCCCCCCCCCCCCCCCCCCCCCCCCCCCCCCCCCCCCCCCCCCCCCCCCCCCCCCCCCCCCCCCCCCCCCCCCCCCCCCCCCCCCCCCCCCCCCCCCCCCCCCCCCCCCCCCCCCCCCCCCCCCCCCCCCCCCCCCCCCCCCCCCCCCCCCCCCCCCCCCCCCCCCCCCCCCCCCCCCCCCCCCCCCCCCCCCCCCCCCCCCCCCCCCCCCCCCCCCCCCCCCCCCCCCCCCCCCCCCCCCCCCCCCCCCCCCCCCCCCCCCCCCCCCCCCCCCCCCCCCCCCCCCCCCCCCCCCCCCCCCCCCCCCCCCCCCCCCCCCCCCCCCCCCCCCCCCCCCCCCCCCCCCCCCCCCCCCCCCCCCCCCCCCCCCCCCCCCCCCCCCCCCCCCCCCCCCCCCCCCCCCCCCCCCCCCCCCCCCCCCCCCCCCCCCCCCCCCCCCCCCCCCCCCCCCCCCCCCCCCCCCCCCCCCCCCCCCCCCCCCCCCCCCCCCCCCCCCCCCCCCCCCCCCCCCCCCCCCCCCCCCCCCCCCCCCCCCCCCCCCCCCCCCCCCCCCCCCCCCCCCCCCCCCCCCCCCCCCCCCCCCCCCCCCCCCCCCCCCCCCCCCCCCCCCCCCCCCCCCCCCCCCCCCCCCCCCCCCCCCCCCCCCCCCCCCCCCCCCCCCCCCCCCCCCCCCCCCCCCCCCCCCCCCCCCCCCCCCCCCCCCCCCCCCCCCCCCCCCCCCCCCCCCCCCCCCCCCCCCCCCCCCCCCCCCCCCCCCCCCCCCCCCCCCCCCCCCCCCCCCCCCCCCCCCCCCCCCCCCCCCCCCCCCCCCCCCCCCCCCCCCCCCCCCCCCCCCCCCCCCCCCCCCCCCCCCCCCCCCCCCCCCCCCCCCCCCCCCCCCCCCCCCCCCCCCCCCCCCCCCCCCCCCCCCCCCCCCCCCCCCCCCCCCCCCCCCCCCCCCCCCCCCCCCCCCCCCCCCCCCCCCCCCCCCCCCCCCCCCCCCCCCCCCCCCCCCCCCCCCCCCCCCCCCCCCCCCCCCCCCCCCCCCCCCCCCCCCCCCCCCCCCCCCCCCCCCCCCCCCCCCCCCCCCCCCCCCCCCCCCCCCCCCCCCCCCCCCCCCCCCCCCCCCCCCCCCCCCCCCCCCCCCCCCCCCCCCCCCCCCCCCCCCCCCCCCCCCCCCCCCCCCCCCCCCCCCCCCCCCCCCCCCCCCCCCCCCCCCCCCCCCCCCCCCCCCCCCCCCCCCCCCCCCCCCCCCCCCCCCCCCCCCCCCCCCCCCCCCCCCCCCCCCCCCCCCCCCCCCCCCCCCCCCCCCCCCCCCCCCCCCCCCCCCCCCCCCCCCCCCCCCCCCCCCCCCCCCCCCCCCCCCCCCCCCCCCCCCCCCCCCCCCCCCCCCCCCCCCCCCCCCCCCCCCCCCCCCCCCCCCCCCCCCCCCCCCCCCCCCCCCCCCCCCCCCCCCCCCCCCCCCCCCCCCCCCCCCCCCCCCCCCCCCCCCCCCCCCCCCCCCCCCCCCCCCCCCCCCCCCCCCCCCCCCCCCCCCCCCCCCCCCCCCCCCCCCCCCCCCCCCCCCCCCCCCCCCCCCCCCCCCCCCCCCCCCCCCCCCCCCCCCCCCCCCCCCCCCCCCCCCCCCCCCCCCCCCCCCCCCCCCCCCCCCCCCCCCCCCCCCCCCCCCCCCCCCCCCCCCCCCCCCCCCCCCCCCCCCCCCCCCCCCCCCCCCCCCCCCCCCCCCCCCCCCCCCCCCCCCCCCCCCCCCCCCCCCCCCCCCCCCCCCCCCCCCCCCCCCCCCCCCCCCCCCCCCCCCCCCCCCCCCCCCCCCCCCCCCCCCCCCCCCCCCCCCCCCCCCCCCCCCCCCCCCCCCCCCCCCCCCCCCCCCCCCCCCCCCCCCCCCCCCCCCCCCCCCCCCCCCCCCCCCCCCCCCCCCCCCCCCCCCCCCCCCCCCCCCCCCCCCCCCCCCCCCCCCCCCCCCCCCCCCCCCCCCCCCCCCCCCCCCCCCCCCCCCCCCCCCCCCCCCCCCCCCCCCCCCCCCCCCCCCCCCCCCCCCCCCCCCCCCCCCCCCCCCCCCCCCCCCCCCCCCCCCCCCCCCCCCCCCCCCCCCCCCCCCCCCCCCCCCCCCCCCCCCCCCCCCCCCCCCCCCCCCCCCCCCCCCCCCCCCCCCCCCCCCCCCCCCCCCCCCCCCCCCCCCCCCCCCCCCCCCCCCCCCCCCCCCCCCCCCCCCCCCCCCCCCCCCCCCCCCCCCCCCCCCCCCCCCCCCCCCCCCCCCCCCCCCCCCCCCCCCCCCCCCCCCCCCCCCCCCCCCCCCCCCCCCCCCCCCCCCCCCCCCCCCCCCCCCCCCCCCCCCCCCCCCCCCCCCCCCCCCCCCCCCCCCCCCCCCCCCCCCCCCCCCCCCCCCCCCCCCCCCCCCCCCCCCCCCCCCCCCCCCCCCCCCCCCCCCCCCCCCCCCCCCCCCCCCCCCCCCCCCCCCCCCCCCCCCCCCCCCCCCCCCCCCCCCCCCCCCCCCCCCCCCCCCCCCCCCCCCCCCCCCCCCCCCCCCCCCCCCCCCCCCCCCCCCCCCCCCCCCCCCCCCCCCCCCCCCCCCCCCCCCCCCCCCCCCCCCCCCCCCCCCCCCCCCCCCCCCCCCCCCCCCCCCCCCCCCCCCCCCCCCCCCCCCCCCCCCCCCCCCCCCCCCCCCCCCCCCCCCCCCCCCCCCCCCCCCCCCCCCCCCCCCCCCCCCCCCCCCCCCCCCCCCCCCCCCCCCCCCCCCCCCCCCCCCCCCCCCCCCCCCCCCCCCCCCCCCCCCCCCCCCCCCCCCCCCCCCCCCCCCCCCCCCCCCCCCCCCCCCCCCCCCCCCCCCCCCCCCCCCCCCCCCCCCCCCCCCCCCCCCCCCCCCCCCCCCCCCCCCCCCCCCCCCCCCCCCCCCCCCCCCCCCCCCCCCCCCCCCCCCCCCCCCCCCCCCCCCCCCCCCCCCCCCCCCCCCCCCCCCCCCCCCCCCCCCCCCCCCCCCCCCCCCCCCCCCCCCCCCCCCCCCCCCCCCCCCCCCCCCCCCCCCCCCCCCCCCCCCCCCCCCCCCCCCCCCCCCCCCCCCCCCCCCCCCCCCCCCCCCCCCCCCCCCCCCCCCCCCCCCCCCCCCCCCCCCCCCCCCCCCCCCCCCCCCCCCCCCCCCCCCCCCCCCCCCCCCCCCCCCCCCCCCCCCCCCCCCCCCCCCCCCCCCCCCCCCCCCCCCCCCCCCCCCCCCCCCCCCCCCCCCCCCCCCCCCCCCCCCCCCCCCCCCCCCCCCCCCCCCCCCCCCCCCCCCCCCCCCCCCCCCCCCCCCCCCCCCCCCCCCCCCCCCCCCCCCCCCCCCCCCCCCCCCCCCCCCCCCCCCCCCCCCCCCCCCCCCCCCCCCCCCCCCCCCCCCCCCCCCCCCCCCCCCCCCCCCCCCCCCCCCCCCCCCCCCCCCCCCCCCCCCCCCCCCCCCCCCCCCCCCCCCCCCCCCCCCCCCCCCCCCCCCCCCCCCCCCCCCCCCCCCCCCCCCCCCCCCCCCCCCCCCCCCCCCCCCCCCCCCCCCCTTCAAGATGAAGAGACAAGGCCCCGGCAAGAGGATCTTGCCGGGAAGAGACAAGGCCCCGGCAAGAGGAGCTTGCCGGGAAGGCCAACCACGGCACTTCAAGAAACTTGCCGCGATGCACCGCACGTCCCGGCAAGGTCCGGTGAGCGACAAGCTTCTGGACTCGACAAGACGACGACCCCGACAAGGTACTCGCCGGGGGCCCGCTGCCACTCTGTACCCACGCTCCAGCGCACCCACCCGCGTGTCGCCATGAGGCTTCCTCAGGGGCGCGTGGCGGGAGCCTGTGCAGCCAGGGGTACGCGGTGGCAAGCGGAGATGAAGAGAAGGCCATCGTGGCAAACGGTGGCGCTCCTAACGGTCACTTTTTGCACTGTTTAGGCAACTCAGACGGGCATTCAATGACCTTGTCCCCTGCCGTCAGAGTTAGGTAGGGTGCACTGTGTCCACAGTAGCGGTAGCTGCACCTACCGCATCCTTTTCCATTTTTACCCTTCTAGTCTACGTTGCCACCTGTCGGTGACCCCTTGAAAGTATAAAAGGAGGCCCAAGCGCAACGTAGAAGGGGTTCGGCTCATTCGAAACATCAGGAACACTCTCACGCTCGGTCTGGCAGCGTCCATCGCTCCTGAGCAAGAATTCAATACACACAAACAAGCAGCAGTAGGGTTTTACGCATCCGTGCGGCCCGAAGCTGGGTAAAACTGCTCGCGTGTACTGCCTCGATCCGCTCTTTGCGCGGCCTCCGCCCCCCTCCGAACCGAAAGCCCCCCCCCCCCCCCCCCCCCCCCCCCCCCCCCCCCCCCCCCCCCCCCCCCCCCCCCCCCCCCCCCCCCCCCCCCCCCCCCCCCCCCCCCCCCCCCCCCCCCCCCCCCCCCCCCCCCCCCCCCCCCCCCCCCCCCCCCCCCCCCCCCCCCCCCCCCCCCCCCCCCCCCCCCCCCCCCCCCCCCCCCCCCCCCCCCCCCCCCCCCCCCCCCCCCCCCCCCCCCCCCCCCCCCCCCCCCCCCCCCCCCCCCCCCCCCCCCCCCCCCCCCCCCCCCCCCCCCCCCCCCCCCCCCCCCCCCCCCCCCCCCCCCCCCCCCCCCCCCCCCCCCCCCCCCCCCCCCCCCCCCCCCCCCCCCCCCCCCCCCCCCCCCCCCCCCCCCCCCCCCCCCCCCCCCCCCCCCCCCCCCCCCCCCCCCCCCCCCCCCCCCCCCCCCCCCCCCCCCCCCCCCCCCCCCCCCCCCCCCCCCCCCCCCCCCCCCCCCCCCCCCCCCCCCCCCCCCCCCCCCCCCCCCCCCCCCCCCCCCCCCCCCCCCCCCCCCCCCCCCCCCCCCCCCCCCCCCCCCCCCCCCCCCCCCCCCCCCCCCCCCCCCCCCCCCCCCCCCCCCCCCCCCCCCCCCCCCCCCCCCCCCCCCCCCCCCCCCCCCCCCCCCCCCCCCCCCCCCCCCCCCCCCCCCCCCCCCCCCCCCCCCCCCCCCCCCCCCCCCCCCCCCCCCCCCCCCCCCCCCCCCCCCCCCCCCCCCCCCCCCCCCCCCCCCCCCCCCCCCCCCCCCCCCCCCCCCCCCCCCCCCCCCCCCCCCCCCCCCCCCCCCCCCCCCCCCCCCCCCCCCCCCCCCCCCCCCCCCCCCCCCCCCCCCCCCCCCCCCCCCCCCCCCCCCCCCCCCCCCCCCCCCCCCCCCCCCCCCCCCCCCCCCCCCCCCCCCCCCCCCCCCCCCCCCCCCCCCCCCCCCCCCCCCCCCCCCCCCCCCCCCCCCCCCCCCCCCCCCCCCCCCCCCCCCCCCCCCCCCCCCCCCCCCCCCCCCCCCCCCCCCCCCCCCCCCCCCCCCCCCCCCCCCCCCCCCCCCCCCCCCCCCCCCCCCCCCCCCCCCCCCCCCCCCCCCCCCCCCCCCCCCCCCCCCCCCCCCCCCCCCCCCCCCCCCCCCCCCCCCCCCCCCCCCCCCCCCCCCCCCCCCCCCCCCCCCCCCCCCCCCCCCCCCCCCCCCCCCCCCCCCCCCCCCCCCCCCCCCCCCCCCCCCCCCCCCCCCCCCCCCCCCCCCCCCCCCCCCCCCCCCCCCCCCCCCCCCCCCCCCCCCCCCCCCCCCCCCCCCCCCCCCCCCCCCCCCCCCCCCCCCCCCCCCCCCCCCCCCCCCCCCCCCCCCCCCCCCCCCCCCCCCCCCCCCCCCCCCCCCCCCCCCCCCCCCCCCCCCCCCCCCCCCCCCCCCCCCCCCCCCCCCCCCCCCCCCCCCCCCCCCCCCCCCCCCCCCCCCCCCCCCCCCCCCCCCCCCCCCCCCCCCCCCCCCCCCCCCCCCCCCCCCCCCCCCCCCCCCCCCCCCCCCCCCCCCCCCCCCCCCCCCCCCCCCCCCCCCCCCCCCCCCCCCCCCCCCCCCCCCCCCCCCCCCCCCCCCCCCCCCCCCCCCCCCCCCCCCCCCCCCCCCCCCCCCCCCCCCCCCCCCCCCCCCCCCCCCCCCCCCCCCCCCCCCCCCCCCCCCCCCCCCCCCCCCCCCCCCCCCCCCCCCCCCCCCCCCCCCCCCCCCCCCCCCCCCCCCCCCCCCCCCCCCCCCCCCCCCCCCCCCCCCCCCCCCCCCCCCCCCCCCCCCCCCCCCCCCCCCCCCCCCCCCCCCCCCCCCCCCCCCCCCCCCCCCCCCCCCCCCCCCCCCCCCCCCCCCCCCCCCCCCCCCCCCCCCCCCCCCCCCCCCCCCCCCCCCCCCCCCCCCCCCCCCCCCCCCCCCCCCCCCCCCCCCCCCCCCCCCCCCCCCCCCCCCCCCCCCCCCCCCCCCCCCCCCCCCCCCCCCCCCCCCCCCCCCCCCCCCCCCCCCCCCCCCCCCCCCCCCCCCCCCCCCCCCCCCCCCCCCCCCCCCCCCCCCCCCCCCCCCCCCCCCCCCCCCCCCCCCCCCCCCCCCCCCCCCCCCCCCCCCCCCCCCCCCCCCCCCCCCCCCCCCCCCCCCCCCCCCCCCCCCCCCCCCCCCCCCCCCCCCCCCCCCCCCCCCCCCCCCCCCCCCCCCCCCCCCCCCCCCCCCCCCCCCCCCCCCCCCCCCCCCCCCCCCCCCCCCCCCCCCCCCCCCCCCCCCCCCCCCCCCCCCCCCCCCCCCCCCCCCCCCCCCCCCCCCCCCCCCCCCCCCCCCCCCCCCCCCCCCCCCCCCCCCCCCCCCCCCCCCCCCCCCCCCCCCCCCCCCCCCCCCCCCCCCCCCCCCCCCCCCCCCCCCCCCCCCCCCCCCCCCCCCCCCCCCCCCCCCCCCCCCCCCCCCCCCCCCCCCCCCCCCCCCCCCCCCCCCCCCCCCCCCCCCCCCCCCCCCCCCCCCCCCCCCCCCCCCCCCCCCCCCCCCCCCCCCCCCCCCCCCCCCCCCCCCCCCCCCCCCCCCCCCCCCCCCCCCCCCCCCCCCCCCCCCCCCCCCCCCCCCCCCCCCCCCCCCCCCCCCCCCCCCCCCCCCCCCCCCCCCCCCCCCCCCCCCCCCCCCCCCCCCCCCCCCCCCCCCCCCCCCCCCCCCCCCCCCCCCCCCCCCCCCCCCCCCCCCCCCCCCCCCCCCCCCCCCCCCCCCCCCCCCCCCCCCCCCCCCCCCCCCCCCCCCCCCCCCCCCCCCCCCCCCCCCCCCCCCCCCCCCCCCCCCCCCCCCCCCCCCCCCCCCCCCCCCCCCCCCCCCCCCCCCCCCCCCCCCCCCCCCCCCCCCCCCCCCCCCCCCCCCCCCCCCCCCCCCCCCCCCCCCCCCCCCCCCCCCCCCCCCCCCCCCCCCCCCCCCCCCCCCCCCCCCCCCCCCCCCCCCCCCCCCCCCCCCCCCCCCCCCCCCCCCCCCCCCCCCCCCCCCCCCCCCCCCCCCCCCCCCCCCCCCCCCCCCCCCCCCCCCCCCCCCCCCCCCCCCCCCCCCCCCCCCCCCCCCCCCCCCCCCCCCCCCCCCCCCCCCCCCCCCCCCCCCCCCCCCCCCCCCCCCCCCCCCCCCCCCCCCCCCCCCCCCCCCCCCCCCCCCCCCCCCCCCCCCCCCCCCCCCCCCCCCCCCCCCCCCCCCCCCCCCCCCCCCCCCCCCCCCCCCCCCCCCCCCCCCCCCCCCCCCCCCCCCCCCCCCCCCCCCCCCCCCCCCCCCCCCCCCCCCCCCCCCCCCCCCCCCCCCCCCCCCCCCCCCCCCCCCCCCCCCCCCCCCCCCCCCCCCCCCCCCCCCCCCCCCCCCCCCCCCCCCCCCCCCCCCCCCCCCCCCCCCCCCCCCCCCCCCCCCCCCCCCCCCCCCCCCCCCCCCCCCCCCCCCCCCCCCCCCCCCCCCCCCCCCCCCCCCCCCCCCCCCCCCCCCCCCCCCCCCCCCCCCCCCCCCCCCCCCCCCCCCCCCCCCCCCCCCCCCCCCCCCCCCCCCCCCCCCCCCCCCCCCCCCCCCCCCCCCCCCCCCCCCCCCCCCCCCCCCCCCCCCCCCCCCCCCCCCCCCCCCCCCCCCCCCCCCCCCCCCCCCCCCCCCCCCCCCCCCCCCCCCCCCCCCCCCCCCCCCCCCCCCCCCCCCCCCCCCCCCCCCCCCCCCCCCCCCCCCCCCCCCCCCCCCCCCCCCCCCCCCCCCCCCCCCCCCCCCCCCCCCCCCCCCCCCCCCCCCCCCCCCCCCCCCCCCCCCCCCCCCCCCCCCCCCCCCCCCCCCCCCCCCCCCCCCCCCCCCCCCCCCCCCCCCCCCCCCCCCCCCCCCCCCCCCCCCCCCCCCCCCCCCCCCCCCCCCCCCCCCCCCCCCCCCCCCCCCCCCCCCCCCCCCCCCCCCCCCCCCCCCCCCACAACCCATGTAATACAATAGGGGAAAAGATACATAGTTGGCGTACAATCGCCACTTCACACAAATACATGAATAAAGCATTACAACATCCAAGAACAATCAAGGTCCAACTACGGAACCAAAATAAAAGAAGAACCCCAAATGCGACAAAGGTCCCCGATCGACCCCAACTGGGCTCCACTACTGATCAACTAGAACGAAACAACACAAAGGACAAGATCTTCATCGAGCTCCTCCTGAGCTGGGTTGCGTCATCTGCACGGACTCATCGGCACCTGCAAGCTGGTTTTGGAAGTATCTGTGAGCCACGGGGACTCAGCAATCTCGCACCCTCGCGATCAAGACTATTTAAGCTTATGGGTAAGGTAAAGGTATGAGGTGGAGCTGTAGCAAGCGACTAGCATATATGGTGGCTAACATACGCAAATGAGAGCGAGAAGAGAAGGCAAGCACGGTCGATGAAAGTATGATCAAGAAGTGATCCTAAAACAACCTACGTCAAGCATAACTCCAACAACCGTGTTCACTTCCCGGACACCACCGGAAAGAGACCATCACGGTTACACACGCGGTTGATTCATTTTAATTAAGGTCGACTTCAGGTTTTCTACAACCGGACGTTAACAAATTCCCATCTGCCCATAACCGCGGGCACGGCTTTCGAAAGTTCAAATCCCTGCAGGGGTGTCCCAACTTAGCCCATCACAAGCTCTCACGGTCAACGAAGGAATAGACCTCCACCCGAGACGTTCCGATCAGACTCGGTATCCTGGTACAACAAGACATTTCGACAGGGTAAAACTAAACCAGCAACACCGCCCGATGTGCCGACATCCTGATGGGAGCTGCACATATCTCATTCTCAGGGCAACACCGGATAAGCAATCCGTACAACTAAAACCATCCCTCGAGTTTCCCCGAGGTGGCGCTGCAAGGGGCTCTAGTTTGGACCAACGCTTAGACAAGCACTGGCCCG